>JACEEZ010016968.1:0-20139 GCA_016584305.1 Chionoecetes opilio
TCGCGAATAATTTCCTGGGTTTGTTTTCTCGCAACGGATATGGGGGGGGGGGGGATCGAAGGAAGAAAAAAAGTGAGGGGTGGGAGCACGAAAGAAGATAGAACAAAATGGCGTCTAGGACGGCCAAATGTTGAGAAAAGATGGCGGGAAAGAAAGAAATACGATGAGCCCATATGTGAAACTGAAAAAAAAGAATTACTTACAAGACAAAACCCGGGGGAAATTTTTATAAAAATAATTTCTCATACTATCATCTCCCGAATAATGGGCATTACAAAATCAATCAACAACCCTTTAGATCAGAAACAGAGCAAGGGAGATTTGGTAGAGAAGAACAAGAAGTAGACGAGGATATGATAATAATTGGGGAATTTATGTCACATACATATATTAATTTTGAGGTCTTACCTAAACAAACCCCCAAATCGTCTATCTCAACCCGACACAATCCCCCAAACCCAGTCAACTAACTAGGATACTATCGGTGGATAGTGGGTTGAAATCGCTGTAGGCTTTTGATTAATACTGCCTGTCTTGTGATCCGAAGTGGTCAGCCGTGATCGAGGCCGCCCTTTGAAGGACAGAGGCGGAGGGCTGGGGGCCCGGTGGGGCTTTGATATGGGCGTAGGAGATTTTTATAAACCCATTATCTTGACGCGGCGGATAATCAGTGTGACGTTTTTAAAACACGTCCCTTTGATTTAACACTTTTTTGTACAAAATAAAACGTATGTACAAATCTCTTCATTATTATCAGAGAAGAGATGTTAATCCCGTGAGGGCTCGGAGTGTACTCATATATACACGCACGTATATATTTAGTAAGAGATGTTGTTCTTCACGGGGGTTAGGAGTGTACTTATAGTAGTGTTACGAAGGCCTTGTTCGCTGCTACTAGCGAACAAGGCAAGGATCCTTCGTCTCTACCCTTGGGGTCTCGCTGGCGGGGGTTCAACCCCCGGTTCGGGTCGCCACGTCCTTTCCTCCCATTGGCCCAGAGAATGGGGGGAACCGACGTGGTGATGGCTGGTGGAGCAGGAGACAGTAGCAGAAACACAGCTAAGGCGGGTGGACAGGAGGATTACCCGCCCTGAAAGGTTACCGTGACCACTGTCCCTCACATTACCCACCCTGAAAAAGGCGCGTCTCCCTCTTCTGTTGGAAGGGGGGCGAGAGTGGCCCTGTGTTGGGCACGGCGTGGCCTTCAGGCTCATTTGGCGGGGGACTGTGGGGTGGGTCACGGCTCAAAGGGCGGCGCCCTTGAGAGACTGACTTGTGTTGTGTTGGGGGCAGACTGTTGGGTTGAAGGGACGACGAGTCTGAGGTGACCCTGTGAACCCCGGGTGTGCTGGACAAGGGCGGCGCCCCTCCCCCGCGAGACAGTGACTATTGTGTGGAGGCCGTGCACGTGTGAGACAGTGACTCAGTGGCGCAAAGGGCGGTGCCCTTTGCGAGACGTTTGCCTGTACAGTGGTGTACATTGTGTTGGTGACTTTGTACATAGTAGAGTAGTGTGGGGGAAATAAAAGCCGTGCACAGCAGTTCAGTGTCTCCCTTCAGTCCTTCCCGTCTCCTTCCATTGCCCCGAGCCGTTAGTGGTGGTGTGACGAAGTCTAAGGAGAGGGGTGGATTGCCCCCCCCCTCCTTCGTTACAGTATATTAGATGTTACTCCCGCAAGGGTCTGGAGTGTACTTATATATACAAGCGCAGAGACGTTACTCCCGCGAGTGTCTGGTAGTGTACTAATATCTCCGTGGGCGGAGCGGGCAGCGGCCACCACAAATTACACGTGTCACCTATAGGTAGGCGGCAGGTGGACCACCACAATTGGTGCAAATTTAAAGGACGGCGGCCAATGACCGGTCGCTCCAAATTAAGGAGCAAATGCTTAATAATCACTGGGAATGTTAATTTATATTATCCCAGTACTTATCATTTACTTAAATTACCTTAATTATACCCATTACCATTATAATTATATATTTACATCCCTACGCTCCCCTTTGATGAGCGGATAATACCTCCCTCACAAGGGGGGGGGAAACAAATCACCACTCTGCCAATTATTGAGAGGGTGGTTGGTGGATAATTTCCACAATAATGATACAGAGAAGAAGTAAAACATGTAATATAAACATAGGCCTAAATAGGGTCTAATAGCTAAATATAGAAAATAAAACGACCACCAAAACATTGACACCCGTTGTAAGGGACCAATTTCTCGAGCTTGAACCGGAGTTGTGAGTCAGAGAAGTAACAGACGTCAGCCTAAACTTTGACTTTCTGCTGTGACTAGCTCGTGAACCACCGTCGGGTTAGGACGTGTCGCTCTGTGGACTAGACATTTCACCGGCACCGGTTGGGTTGGGGTGCGCGCGCCCCCTGCCGGCTCGTTAAACCTTAGGTTTAGTGCCTTCTCCCCGTCCACTGTGTTCCCTGGTCCTGCCGTCCTTCGGCGGCCTTGGCCGCCGCCATGCCTGGGTCTTTGCCTGGGTTTCGGGGCGACATGGACGTAGACCAGGAATTCCCTGCTCTCTCCAACAAGCGCGGCCCGCCCTCCCCGCCCAGGGAAGCCCGGAAAGCCCAACGCTCCACTCAGGAACAACAGCAGCAGCCCCAAGAGCAGCAGCAGCAGCCCCGGGTCCAGCAGCAGCTGGCCCAGGTTCCACTGCAGCTGCCCCTGGAGCCGCAGCATCCCCCGGACACAGAAACTAAGGTTACTTTCCTGCTCCGGGCCTGTAATGGCGCCCGTGTTTTCTCTCACCCCGGCCGGGTCTCTCATGCACTTCATACCAGCCCGTTGGGCAAGTACATCATTGAGGGGGGAACCCGCTCCCTAGGTAATGGATCAGCCTTGGTGGTGGCGCTGTGGGAGAGTGTCATCCCCAAGGTGCCCATCCTACAGGACGTCACCTTCACCCTAGGGGTGGCAAGTTATTGCCGCCGTCCGAGGGGCCGGTTGCCCCTGGGGCAGTATGGGAAGGTGGGCCCCCTCTCTAGGAAATTTAAGGACCTTGGGAGATCCGCAGTACCCTGAGGGCCCTGGACGGCAGTGACATCGAGGAGGTCTCGGGATCCCCCCCGAAGCCTCCCCCGCTCCCCCCATGGGAGGGGTCCGTCTCAAGGTGACGGGTTTCCCTTTACCAAAAGGGGTGGCTTTGGGCCCAGCTGGTGTTTGGCCACAGCCCTACCTGCTCCCGATCCCCCCGTTGCCATGCCTGTCTAAAGGTGGCCCACTCCATAAACACCTGCCGATCCCCCTTTTGCGCTGCGGCCGCTGCAGGGGCCCCCATCTGAGCCAAAGGGGGCGGAAGTCCCGTGACACCCCTTCCTTTTTTCAGTGTGGGGGGCTTTGGGCCCCGGGTTGCCCACTCCCCTTTCAACCAGGGGGCCCCCCAACAACTGTCGGCAGGTGGTCCAGGAAGGGGATGCCCTTCCGACATAAACGTGTCTGGGCTCCCCCCCCCCGGGGACTTTCCCGGGCCCCTCCCCCATCACGACCTCCCACATCCCCTTTTCCCTTTTGGTGCATCACCCCCCAGGGGCCGTCCACCCCGAATCGCTTATTCCTCGTTGCCACGGGGAAACAGGTACACTGGTTTTACGGGACCAACGGAGGATGATGACCCTCCCGGGACCCTCTTCCCCCTTCCCCCCTTTTCCCGCGGCCGTTCCCCGAGACCCAGACGCTATGTACGACGCCCGCCAGCCGGCTGCCCCCCATGGCGCCGGGGGGGGGGTTCTATTCTCCTGCCTCCCCTGGGGAACCAAACCCATTACGACAGAGGCGGAAGTCCCACCGCCGTCCTCCTCTCTGGGACGATCCCGGCCGCCTCCTCTGCCCCCGTGCTGCTTCCGGCCCCCAACGCTTCCCGGGGCCACCCCCACCGCCCAAACACGCCTCAATTGCGACCCCCTCCGCATTGTTCCGCCCAGACAAGACACAAGTCAGCCGCAGAATCCCCCTTCCGGGAAAGCTTATCGCCTTCCCACGGGGCTGTCGTCCCCGCCATACTAGCCAGTCCTGGCCAGCACTCTCTCCTTTCCCTCAACGTTTTCCTCCAGTGCTAGGCCTCTCCCTTTCTGTGGAACCCGTTCCCTGCTCAGGAAGACCCCCCCGAGTCAAGCCCCTACTTGGGGGAAATTTTTCCCTGCGGTGGTTGGGTTGTGTGAGACGTGGCTCTCCCCCACCTCTCCCTAAAACCTAACCGGCTCACCATCATCCGGGGAAGGACGACCCCAGGGGCTGGGGGTGGCTTTCCTCCTTGAAATTCACGACCCCCTTGCCCATTCCCCCTTCCCCTCCCACAGTGGCAGCACGGCCCCCTCGAAGGGTCGCAGCCGGGGGTTGCTACGCAACAGGGTGAGTTACCATGCGGCCCCTGCTAAAACCCGCTGAGGTGCCACATCCCGGGAAAATGCCCCTCATTTTTCCCTCCTTCTCCGCCTTTTTGTCATCTGGGTGACTTAAGCCCCATCACAGGTGCGGGGAAACCTGACCCCCCTCTCCACTCACCAAACCCTGGGGAGGGCCCGCTCTTCAGCTCACCCTTTGACCCCCTCCCCTGCCCCCTTTTTTCCCCCCCGGGTCTGCCCCCCGTTACCATCCCCCACAGGGTGCCCTTCGTATTAGATTTTCCTTTGGGGACCCAGCCTTCAGTCCCATGACCGTCCCCCAAATCCCCTTTTACATGGGGAGTGACCCCTTTCCCCCCTCGCCTTTCCTGCCGCCTGCCGGCCTCACCCCGGTTGCCTGCCTCTTGGAAACTCCCCTTCCGGCGGCCCCCTCGAGGCGGCACCCCACGCCCCCCACCGGATCTCTCCCCCCCTTCCCTGGAGGACGCCGCGCCTCCTTTCCACATTCCGGAGGACGGGGAAAAAGGCGCCTTCCATCTCTCGACGCGTCGCCCCCTCGCCGTCCGGGCAAATCTTGGTAAAAACGACGACGCCCCCCCGGGGCAGTCAAGGCCCCCCGTAAGGAGGGCAGGAACCTATGGCGTCGAAGGCCCACACTACAGTGGGGCCCCAAAACGTAGATCGATGCCAATGTGCCAGGGGCCACCCCTTGCAGAGGGGGAAGGGTGGGGCCCCACTGCGCTTCCCTCCTCCCTCCTCCTCCACAAACGTAGTGGGGTTTTTTCCATCCATGGAGGGGAAAAAAAAAAAGCCTCTCACTGCCCCTGAAGGATGGGGCCAACCCCCTCAGAGACCCGCAGAAGGGTGCATTGCTTGCCACACTATAGGACAAGATTGGCTCCCGGGCTCCTTCGCGTCATCCCTTACCATCAATGCGGCAATAAATACGCCGTTCCTCCCTGGCATCCCGGACTACCCGTCCTTTCACGAGATGAGATGGACGGGGTTGTCCACCTTAAGACCCGGGGGAAAATGCGGGCGGGGAAATTGCCGTATGAGTTCCTGCTTCACATGACACCCCCCTTGAAGCCAGGCACTCTCCCTTCAACACCAGTTGGGGGGGTTCGGGGCGTCTTTCCACGTTTGGAAATCCCCCACCCTGCACCTATACCCAAACCCGGGGAAAGGGCCCCCCCACTCCCGTCCACATACCCCCCTACGCTTCCTCTCCTGCGGGGTAAACCCTGGAGCGAGGTGGCCACTCGCCTATCCTGGGGGCGGAGGATGGCCCCTCTCTGAGAGAGGGCCCTGTGGCTTCAGGCCCGCAGGAGCACCTAGATGTCCTGGGCGCAGCTGGAGATAATTGCGATACTTACCGGGGAGGAGGTCATGACCCCCCTTTGTAGATCTAGAGGGAGCATTTTATCTGCGTTCACGAAGGCATCCTCCGTAAGTGGCTTCCTGGGAAAACACGGGACCCACCCTCGCCCGGTCCCGGTCATCTTGTTTAGGCCCGGTCTTTTTAGGTTTCGGTTTTGGGCCTCCACCTCTCCTTCCCGCCAAGCAGAGAGGAGTGCCGCAGGGTTCCCTCCCAGCCCTTTTCTGTTCAAGTCCCCCTCTCGACCTCCACATTCCTCCCACTCTCACCCCTTTTTCTATGAGACGACTTACCATCATAGCAGAGCCAACACTAAACCCAGGCACAGCTATGCTTGCAGGAGGGAGCGGTACCTAATGACTGGGTTTTAGGACAGGGGTCTTCAATTTTTTGCTCCCAAAAAATCCCTTATGGCTTTACCTCAACCTGTCCGCTCCCACCCACGTACCCCTTTGTGGCCCCCCGGTGCCTACAAAAAAGGGGCCCACACCTCCTCGGTATGCGGCTGGATGGTCCCCGTGACCTGGGTTTATCATATTGAGTACTCCGTACCCCCTGCAACAGGGCCTCAACACATTGAAGCGGGTGGCTGGGGTCCCCTGGGGGCCCGTCGTGACCCCCCTTTTGCCTACTACCAGGGGGCCCTCAGATCTAAGGGTTCCTATGGCAGCTGCATTTTGGCTCAGCGGCCCCTTTTCCCCCTCAGGAAACTGGACATCCCGCAAAATGGGCCCTGAGGATCTCATGGGGGCAATGAGGTCCTCACTGCATCGCCCTACACGCAGAGAGCGGTATCCCCCCCTTGCAGGTACACAGGAGGGAGATCCTATGTAGCAGTACCACCACATCATGTCCCTCCCACCATCCCACCCCCCGCCACTTCTATGCCAACTCCGGTGTGGATCCCCACACTCCAGTCTGGCTTCCTGGGCCGTCAGCCCCCACTGGTCCGTGCACTGCTGGCCCCTCTGGCCGAACCTGCCACCCCTCCTACTCAGCCCCTCAGCCCACACCCCCGGTCCCATCCGGGGGGGACATTTCCCCGTTGGTTTTTCCTGACTATCCCAGATCTTTCCTCCCCAAAAATTAGCTAGCGTCCCGGGAGCTCCTTTTTTCCGTCAACTCGCACGTCACTTACCACAAACCCCCTTAAGATTTTCCCCTGACGGCTCTACTCCCCCACCATTTCCCTTAAGGCGCGCCGTCTAGACCTCGCCCCAACATCTGCAGGACGGGCGGCTGCCCCCCCAAAAGGACGTTCGCGCAGAACTTTCGCCCTTTGCCCGGCTGTGTCTTACCTGAACACCACCTACGCCCCCGCCGAGTTGTGATTACACAGACTCTCCTCCTCCCTCCATCTCCTCCTCTCCCCGTCGCCCGGCTTCCCCACAGCCATGGTTCACTCCCTGAACGGTACTCTCCCCCCTACCTCAGTGGGGTGGAAAAATCACCTTGCAGTGGGTGCCTTCCCCCGCAATATCCGGGGCAACGAGGTAGCTGATGCTGCTGCAAAGATGGCACTCTCGGATGTAAACATCACCCCCCTCCCGCTGCCGCTCTCCACCGCCAAGCGTCTCATTTCTAATGTCTGCCGCTCCGCCTGGGATAGGTCGCTCGGCGACGCCCTCCGTGCCACCTCCATGGGTCAATATCGTACCGACTCCTCCCCGCACCCGTGGATAAGACAAACGTCCCGCGTCTTGGATGTCGCCCTCACCCCCCTGAGGATCGGTCACAAAAACACTCAGAGCACACCTGCATCGTCTGCAGCTCACGCCCGACCCGTACTGCCCCTGGTGCAGGAACGTCCCGGAGTCCATTGACCACTTCCTGCTGCAGTGTCCTCGCTTCCACTCCCACCGACAACTTCTACGTGGTCAACTCATCGCCCTGAACGTCACCACCTTTGACCTGCCCACCCTGCTGGCCGCCGCTGCCGTCCACCCATCACGACGCCCCGCCGTCATCCGCCTCACCTGTGCCTTCCTGAGGAAGACTAATCAACTGTCCCGACTGTGATTAATTCACGGCTGTACACCAGGGCGAATATCGTCGATTTCGACATCACAGCCCTTCAACAACAACAACAACAACAACAACAAGCCTAAACTTTAAAACAAGCAACGTGCAACACTTATTGGCGTCATAGGCTGTGGATGTATTGTTTTTGGTGTTTTAGGCCCAGCTGGTGTTTGCCTGTGATGCTGTGGATGTAATAGGTAAGGAGGAATGTGGTGGTTTAAGTGTGTGGATGGTGAGAGCAAGGAGAGTGTGTGCAGAGGCTTGCGGGTTTGATGTTTGATGTTTGAAGAATTTCGTTAGTTATCGACGCAGTTGAGATCGATCTCCACTGTAACCAGACAGCTCTCTCTCAGACTACCCCTAGAGAGCTGTCTGCTAGTGCTTATAGTGTTGGCCGAAGCCAGCACCCCGGGAGGCGGGTTACAAACCCCCGGCTAACACCCGGTACCTATTCACTGCTGGGTGAACAGGGGCTCGGGTTATAAGGAAACAGCCCAACTGTTTTCGCTCCGCCAGGGGATCAAACCCGGGACTTCTCGGTTGTGAACCGAGCGTGCTTCCCCTACACTACGGAGAACCCGATTGGTTGGTTGGTTTTGCCAGCCAGCCCCGCGTCCCCCTGACGCCTCAAAGTGTCCGTGGGGACGCCAGTTAGCCTAGCTCACCAATGGCCTTGGGGTGCAACGAAGGACACTTTGGGGTAAAAATGGACGAAGACTGTGCGGTCATTTTCTGAGACACTGACTTTTTTTTTTTTCGGGATTATTATTATTATTTAGGTCATCCTCAAGCCTGACAATTCTAACCTGGGTAAATCTTAAGAACAAAGGCTCCACCCCCTATCTTCTTCTTATAGCCAACAAGCTTGGGGACATGGTGGGAAATCGGGGCTTTTGGGTGGGGGAGCACACACATAAGGGAAATATGGCCCCCCACAAAAAAATCCCTAAACTAGGGAAATTTTCCTAGTTCATAGACTTTATCGGGGCCATATTTCCCTTATGTGTGTGCTCCCCCACCCAAAAACCCCGGTTTCCACCATGTCCCCAAGCTCGTTGGCTATAAGAAGAAGAAGAAGAAGATAGGAGGTTGAGCCTCTATTCTAAAGATGACAAAACTCTACAGACCTAACCTAGCACCCCTCCTCGAGCCCCTCGTGCTGTGCACTAACCTAACCTAACCTGGCCTAACCTAGCCTAACCCGCACTACTTTCTCAAACTCGTCGTCCATTGCGCATCTCGCTGGACTGGTTTTTCTCAAGAATTTGAAATTTAATATCGGCCATGTAGGCAAAGTAAGGATCGGCACTCATTAAAATCTAAACAGATGTGTTAAGGACAGTAAGTATAATACGTAGAGCCAACATTTGGGTCAGCTTAGCGTGCAGCCCTTGTTCTTAAGATTTTCCCTAACCTGTCTCATCGTGTAGACCTCATTCTGAGTCTTTTGAACCCCATCTCCCATGGCGCAATTGAATAATAATGGCGTTAACATGTACAACCGAAAATCTACAGTTATTTCAGCCAGAAACGTTTTAAGTTAGGTTAAATCAGATTAGGTTAGGTTAGAGGTGGGGTTTGGTTTAGAAACAGACGATATCAAGAAAAAAAGAACATTTTCAAAACTACGGCAGTGCGAAGCAGAACAAGATTTGCAAGGCGGGCCGGCAGGGGCCCGCCCCGCCCCGGCCCGGCCTGGTAGGTAGCGCTCGGGACAGAATCTGGCTGGACTTAGAATTTTTGAGGCACCTCATATTTCATAGCGGCCGTGTGGGTTAACCAAGGCTGAGTGCACGCTGGAACCTTTGCAGATGTGAAGTACAATAAGCATACTATACAGTGCGGTAGTTCATTTCAGTCAAAGCCGGAAGGACTTCTTATTTAGAATTTCCGGTGTGGGCACCCCCCACACTGGAAATTCTAAATAAGAAGTCCTAATGGCTTTGACTGAAATAAACTACCGCACTGTATAGTATGCTTATTGTACTTCACATCTGCAAAGGTTCCAGCGTGCACTCAGCCTTGGTTAACCCACACGGCCGCTATGAAATATGAGGTGCCTCAAAAATTCTAAGTCCAGCCAGATCCTGTCCCGAGCGCTACCTTGGCTATACTAAGCCGCATTACACCCTTGATTACAGCTGGATAAGTAGTGCCTGTGTAAGGAACAGGTACAGTTTGCATGAATTATTGCATATATGGATACGAAATGCTCTAAATTCGTACCACATCAACCTTTCTGATATGTTTAAGCATATATATTGGATAATAATTATATAGGGGGAATAAATTGATGTTTCTAATACTCAGCGAGTTATTGCCACTTCAGTGACGTCACGCATAGGCAGAGGGTTCACTTCACTGGCGGCCACGGGCACAGAAGGTTGTGAAGATGGCAACGTTTGGCTACTGCAGTTTTATTTGGAGTGTAATAACGAGAAACCAAAGGAACTTTTATTTATGTGTGCGCCACAAACTCATTTTGCAAACCAAAGATTATTGCACTTGTTAAACCTGCCACCTTGGACTTCAATAGAAAATGTGGTGTTGTCGATAACTACCACTTGCTACGTAGTTATACATAACCCCATCACGTAGCCTACCATCGGCGCCATTTGCCAGCTGTCACGGTGTATCTCGACTTTGAAGGTAAGTTGAAAGGACTATTTACTCATATATGCTCTGTTTTAATGATGTGATTATAATGCTAGGGTACATTGAGGCTTTAAATGTATGGGGATACATTTTCTGGGGATTTTCCTTAGATGACTAGCGATTTTTCCCCAGATTGCAAGACTTTTTTTTCCCTTTACTTTCTCAAGTCGTATCACAACTATTAAGGTGCGGTCACATGGTCAATTTTTCTGGCAATATTACAGCCGGCAACGCAAACGCGGCCCAAACTCGGATATAATTGCGAGTTCTAATGATGACCAACATGTCGGTCTTTCGGCAAGACATATTGCTGCAATATCCTTCCACCAATGCATATTATTTGACATAAATTTTTAATGCACGCTCTAATTCAATATACAGAAGCTGAAATACATAGCTACAAAGTGGCAAGAACCGATTACAAGACGAATTGTGAAGCCTTGTACACTCTTGTACGTGTTTTTAAGCGATTTGAAGGATACAAAACAACAAGAAAAATTTAAATGAGTTATGGCTGGTATACATTTTCCTTGTTGACGGTCTATTAATAACTAAAAAATTTAGGTGATACTAACTTATTATTGATCACTTTGATGTTGAATGTTGAATGTTTTATGTCTGACGCACTTCCATACACAAGAATCCATTTCAATCATTCACCACCCTATTTGTGAACCAGTTTCTCCCTATTTCTCCCTATTTTTCCAAAGATGCTTCTTCAGATACATCTTGAGAAGCCAAAATTGCCATTCAAATTATTGCTACCTCTGAAAGTCCGTGTGACCAAAACACGGCAAGGTGTTGCCTTTGCTGAATAATTGCAGCCTGAATATTGACGGAAAAGTTGCTCATGTGACCGCGGCTTTAGGTTAGGTTAGCAACTTGTAGGGGGTTATAGTAAGGTTAGGTTAATTACTTTTAGGGGGTTATAGTGAGGTTAAGTTAGTACATTTTGGGGGGTTATAGCGTGGCCACCGAGATGACAAGGCCTGATGCATCGCCCGTGACGTCACACCATGTAGATCCCACCCGCTCCGCCCCCAGTACAAGTTTACCTACCTAACATAATGTTTATCAGTATAAAAGATATACTGTTATCTTCGGAAATGTTTGTTCTATAATATTATCAAATAAAAAATCGTAAAACACACAAAAGAAATGCCATTATGAGACTTTCAAGAAATATGCATTAACTTAAACTCTTCGCCATTTAATATTTTGCGAAAAAACTTTTTACATGGAGAATATCAATAGAAGCGGAATTTAATTAGCTTTCCATTGCTATATTTCCTTTTCTGATGAATGAATTATCAGCATGCATAAATTAGCGTTAACTAAGTAAATAACATCATGAAATCGGGTAATTTTCCGATTGATGAGGTTATTTATTTAGTTAACGCTAATTATGTATGGTTCTAAACTCATTTATCAGAAAAGGAAATATATCAATGGAAAGCTAATGCGATTCCGCTTCTATTGATGTTCTCCATGTAAAAAGTTTGCACTCAAAATATTAAATGGCGAAGAGTTTAAGTTAATGCATATTTCTTGAAAGTCTCATAATGGCATTTCTTTTGTGTGTTTTACGATTTTTTATTTAATAATATTATAGAACAAACATTTCCAAAGATAACAGTATATCCTTTATACTGATAAACATATATTAGGTAGGAAATTGCCCGATTTCATGATTTTTAATATTTAGTTAACGCTAATTTATGCATGCTGCTAATTCATTTATGACTAAACGAAATATATCAATGGAAAGTTAATTAAATTCCGCTTCTATTGATATTCTCCATGTAAAGATTTTTGCGTGCAAAATTTTAAATGGCGAAGAGTTTAAGTTAATGCATATTTCTTGAAAGTCTCATAATGGCATTTCTTTTGTGTGTTTTACGATTTTTTTTTTAATAATATTATAGAACAAACATTCCGAAGATAACAGTATATCTTTTATACTGATAAACATTATATTAGGTAGGTAAACTTGTACTGGGGTCGGAGCGGGTGGGATCTACAGGTGTGACGTCACGGGCGATGTATCAGGCCTTGTCATCTCGGTGGCCACGGTTATAGTGAGGTTAGGTTAGTTACTTTTAAGGGGTTATAGTGAGGTTAGGTTAATTAAGGGGCTATAGTGGGGTTTGTTAGTAATTTTAGGGGGTTATAGTGAGGTTAGGTTAGTTACTTTTGGGGGGCTATAGTGAGGTTAGGTTAGTTACTTTTAGTGGTTATAGTGAGGTTAGGTTAGTTACTTTAAGGGGCTATAGTGAGGTTAGGTTAGTTACTTTTTAGTGGTTATAGTGAGGTTAGGTTAGTTACTTTTAAGGGGTTATAGTGAGGTTAGGTTAGTTACTTTTAAGGGGTTATAGTGAGGTTAGGTTTGTAATATTGCGGGGGTTAAAGTGAGGTTAGGTTAGCAACCCTTAGGGGGTCCATCGGGGGCGCAGCCACCTTTGGCTACGAAGGTTAAGTTTTCTATGACCAGCAAGCTTGGTGGCCTTATGGGAAACTTGGGTTTTTGGGTAGGGAAGGCAGCACGACTCATTTATTGCTTCTCCCAAAATTGTCCAAATCTATACATATATCAATTAATTATTACAGGGATGTCAATTTTCCCCGGATTCGCGGATTTCCGAGTATTTATTGCCAGCTGGGTCATTTCTGTGAATCGTGTAGATTCGGGTTAAAAATGTAGAGGGGGGGGTGTACATAGTGTACACTATGGGGGTGTTCATTGTGTGTGCATGTTATTATCATGATTATAGATAGTTATAGTGAAACTTTTTTTGATATTGGATTATTCAATAATTCGAAGTTGGTCATCAAATCATATTTGAGCTGTATTTGCTAAATAATTGATAAGTTGACTAATATAAATGACAAATATTTTGTTGTTGTGTTATTTCTTTTCCAATGGAAAACAATGTTAATTTATAATTATAATGTCAAAATGGTTTAATAATTCATGTACATTTCACAATTTAAGGTGCATGATATAGTGCCGACCGGGGTATTTGGTCCTGGTTTTGACAAACTTTGATCTAGTTTCCATATCTATTGAATAAATAAACGAATTAATACAATCATAGGAGGGTCACTACCTATATGTCATTAAAGTTTGAACAAATTTCCATTATAGCTCTGTTAAACAATACACTGATAAGTGCGGATTGCTTGTTACACTAAATGGGGTAAATTGGTCCTACAGCTAAGTATTAATTATCCGACCTTGGAGGGACCGGAGATAGGTCGGATAATTGGAATATTCGGATATCACAGTAACCATAAACGTAAGGACAAAATGGTATATAACATAAAAGATGCAGCTCTTGAAGGCCGATCCAGAGGTATATGCGAAAGTAAAATTCATGCATAAATAAAGCCACAAATCAATGTTTTTTAAAAACTAAAAAAAAAAAAAAAAGTAAAATAAATGGCCAAAACAAGACACAATGTGGTGGTGAAAAAAGTTGGTTGTTTGGACAAGTCAGATGTTTGGAGGTCGGATGTTGGGAATTTGGCTGTATGTATAAAAAAAACTTTTTCGTCAAAATTTGACAAACCTCCAGAAACTGAAATAACATGTGACTGTTACATGTCATACCATGCCCATGGACACTATCAAACATTCTGTGAGCTGTTCTTCACATTCTCTAGGGAGACGGAAAAGATGACCAACACGCACACGTTTGGGTTCCAGTCTTTGAGTTCCTAGTCTTTTTTTTTTTTTAGGTCTATATTAGTTTTTCTTTTATAATTTCTAGGCATTGTTACTTAATTTAGTATTATTTTACACTAGGGCCAGAATTCCCTACACAATTGGGAGTGTGGTTTCTGTTTACCTTATTGGATTCTAGAAAATATTCTCTATGAACTTCCACCACAAAACATTACTTTTGGAGATATGGCATGTTTGTTGTTTATAGGGAGGCGAGAGGCAAGCGTTTGTCCGCCTCACTCTTCTTCCTCTTGTGACCTGCATTGCCTCTGTTCTTACCTTGCCATGGACACTTTTTAATGAGGATTTGACTTTAGTTAGGAGGTTAAAACGTGGGGTTGGATTAGGTTAGGTTAGTGAGTAGGCTGTCCCAAAATGCAAAAATTTTGAAATGTTGCACGCTCGTGTGTTATTCCGGTTCTCTCATAGTAAAACAGTATTGCGTTGAAATTTTGGGCGAATTGAGTAATATTTAGGGGTCCCGACAAAGTGAACATTTAGGTGACGTGACTCAAATTTCAGGATTTTTCTAAATTTCCACTTTTTTTCTCCCTCAGGTTATCAACATGGCAACAAGAGCCGCTAGTAATCTTTGGCTGATCGACAAGGCTCCAATCGATGAAATCACCGGAGCCCGGCTACCATCGAAGGAGCAGGTCCTCCTCCGCTACTACCACCACCACCGGGAGATGGGGAAGACGGCGAGCGGGAGCAGGAAGGCGGTTGTTCTCCCCTTCTGGTCACGCGCCGGGATTCCGACAACTACAGTAATACACGCCGGCACGAAGCTGTCAAAACTGGTAAAGGCGTACAATGACCTCAAGAAGAACAAGAACAAAGACAGGCCGAAACATCGTATGGATGAGGAGATTTTCAAAGGAGACCTCCAAGAAATCTTCGACCTCGCACACTCCTCCTCTCTCCAACGGGCAGACATGAAGGACGAGGACAAGGAGTTCCTACGGAGTCAGAGAGAAGACAGGGGAATCATCCATGGCTGGAATTGACCTCGTGACAGCGAAGAAGGTGGAGAAGCAGGTCGAGCGAGGAACTCGACTCAAGCAGCTCCGGGAACGTGAAGACAGCGACATTGCCAGGCTGACTGAAAGGCAGAAATCCCAAGCCAAAGCAGTAGCAGCAGCAGCAGTCCGGGTGTCGACGACATCATCACCGGCTCGTGGATCCCGAAGCCAGAGGAAAAACTCAAACTGTCGCCATCGATCTCCGTGAAGGATCTTAACCTCATTTCAACTTGGGATCGAAAGAAGTTGTCGGTGCGGCAAGCAACGTCAACGTTCGCAGCTACCGCTCAAGTTCTTGGAATGGACATTGGGAGTATGGCGGTCTCGAAGAGCACGGTCCATCGAGCACGAATTGCGGGGAGAGAGTAAGCCGCCGAGAAGATCGGGGAAACTGTGGAACCAGGAGATACCTGAGAGGTTGGTCCTGCATTGGGACGGAAAACTCCTCCCGTCCCTCTCTGGCGATACGGAGGACCGCATCGCCGTCCTCCTCACAGGGGAAGATGACGCAGAGTTCCTTCTTGGGCTCCCGGCAAGCTCGGATTCAACTGGCAGAAACGTGGCTGCAGTGGTCTTGAAGGAGATGGACGAAGCGGGCGTCAGGGACAAGATCATCGCCTTCTGTTTCGACACCACGGCTTCGAACACTGGCATGGTGCAAGGTGCTTGCATTCGGATTGAGCAAGAACTCGGACGAAGCTTGCTTTGGTTGGCCTGCCGCCATAATGTCCACGAGGTGATCCTCAAGGATGTCTTCGAAGCCAGCCTCGGCTCTTCCTCTGGTCCTGACATTGGAATCTTCAAACGACTCCGTGATCGAAGATCCTTCGTGGATTCCTCGCAGAGAGAGACGGTGGAAAATCGGAGGACCTCATAGAGTTTTTTGCCACCAATGACACTGCAGCAAGCTGAAGGACGACGCATTGGCCTTCCTGAAGAAGGCTCTGATGTCGAAGAACCATCCCAGGGAGGACTATGAAGAACTTCTCCGTCTATCCTACCTGTTCCTGGGTGGTGAAGGTCCAGCCAAACCATTCCGCCGTCCTGGAGCTCTCCATCAAGCCCGGTGGATGGCCAAGGCCATCTACTGCCTCGAGCTTCAGATGCTGAAATCCCAGCTGTCGCTGACTGGTCGAGAGAAGGCCGGAGTGGAACGAGTGGCCCTCTTCGTTGCTCTGGTGTACTGCAAGCAATGGCATGAGGCACCGATCTCTGTGAAAGCTCCGTTGAACGACGTGCTCTTCCTCGAGATCCTCAAGACATACCCTGACCAAAAACCCTTGCCAAGGCAGCAGAACAAGCCCTGCGACGCCACCTGTGGTACGTTTCCGAGGAAAACGCGGGACTGGCCTTCTTCGACTCAAGGATTGATTGGGAGGAGAAGAAGCAGATGGCCAAGCATTGGACAAGCCCGCCTCGAAGAAGGAACTCAAGCGATTGGAGGGAAAAAAGATGACGATGTCTTCCTCCCTCTCGTCCTTCGTCACTTCGAAGACACGGTCCTTCTTTCAGAAACTCGACGCGGACGAGAGCTTCCTGGCAAAGGACCCGGCATTGTGGGAGGATGACGACCGATTCAAGGACGCTCGGAAACGGGCACTTGGCCTCCGAGTGGTCAACGATGCCGCGGAGCGGGGCATCGCCCTAGTCCAGCGCTACCTGGTGTCCACGAAGTCGGCCGCACAGGAGAAGTATCTCCTCCAGTTAGTCCACCACCCATCGGAAACTTGTGGGGCGGGAAAAGAAGGAGGACCTTCAAAAGAAGGGGTTTCTGAATGGAAACAATGAAAACTGTCTGTTTTGGTTTCCTTATAAGTTTCTTTCTAAAAATGTGGGATGTTTTGAGTTTTTTCTTTGTTTTTGAAGGTTATTAGAAAATTGTTCAATTTGTCGCGACCCCTAAATATTCTCCGAATTTCATCTAATTTCACAGGAACTCTTCTTATGCATGTGTGAACAGAAGTAAAACAAGAGCAAGTGAAAAAAACATGTTTCATTTTTTCCCTCTTATGATCTTGGGACACCCTATTAGTGAGTCAAAAGGTGGGGTTAGGTTAGTTAATTTTCATATCTTCTATACCCTCTCCTTCACATAAAAAATATTGGATATTTCCAAAAGTAGTGATTTGCGAAGGAAGCTCATAGAGTGTTTCTTAGAATCCATGGTATGAGTGCAGTTTAAACCAATACACGCTGGGTGGTTTTAAATATCCTAAACGTTTCGTTTTCATCATAAGGAATATTTCTAACTCCTACAACAGCTGGCGGAAATGACAAATAGCACAAGGGGGGTATGGGGGGCGAAACCCCCTCAGTGAGGTTAGGTTGGTAAATTTTTACATTAGGACCGAAATTCTCAACATACTCGGGAGTATGGTTTCTGTTTACCATATTGGATTCTAAGAAACGTTCTCTCTATGAGCTTCCGTCACAAAGCACTTCTTTCGGAGATATAAGATGTTTTTAATAGGAAGGAGATCCGAGTGTATAGGAGATATGAAAATTAAACTAACCTAACCCCACCTTTTGACTCACTAACCTAACCCCACGCTTTAACCTCCTAACTAAAGTCAAATCTGCATTAAAAAAGTGTCCGCGGTAAGGGAAGAACAGAGGCGATGCAGGTCACAAGAGGAAGAAGAGCGAGGCGCATGTAAACACTTGGCTCTCGCCTCTCTATGATCATGTCGTTATCTCCAAAAGTAATGATTTGCGACGGAAACTCATAGAGAGAATGTTTCTTAGAATCCAATAAGGTGAACAGAAACCACACTCCTAATTGTGTAGGGAATTTCGGTCCTGTAGAATAATACCGTTACGGTTACGTAATCAATGCCCATGTTAGGTTAGTAAACTAGCAGGGAGGTATGGGTGGGCATAGCCCCCCAGTTATGTCAGGAGAGTATTGGTTTATAGGAAGTATTGATTGAAACTGCATATTTACCGTATCCATTAAGGTAAACAGAAATCATACTCGCAATTGTGTAGAGAATTCTGGTCCTTGAGTAAAAATTTACCTTTAATTTATATACTAGCACCCTTAAACTAATTCTACATTAGCATTCAACAACCTGAAACGAAAGAAACAAGTGCAAATAAGCCGTTAATCCTCACCGTGATATGCCGTGAGGGGTACATTACACTGGGTCCAATTTACCCCGCGAGTGTTTTTGTCACCGGGGTAAATACGGACCCAAACTGAGCATTGATCATACGAAAATGAGACAAGGTAGAGCATTTCTGATATTTTCATGTTAAAGTAGAGGAAAAGCACTATATACGCTTATTTACAAGGAGATACTCCGTCTCGTCTTTGAATCCCAAGAAAGTTCGCCAAATCAGCTGATTTTTGTAAACAAACTTTGCCGCAACTTTTTTTGCTGTCATTTTACTCATTTTCTATTTTGGTTCCTCGGTTCAGTTACATATCAATATTTATATTCATATTAATACTAGAAATGTTAAAATGATTGTTTTACTACATGGAATATTAAAAACTGTTACACTCTTATTTATTGTCCAAGCTCGCTTCGCTCGCTTGGACACCTATTTCAGCCGAAATCAGGTGTCATACAGGCTTGTCAAATGTTTCCTTTTCTTCTTGTGACTACTTTTGTGGGGAGCGGGTATACAGGCGCAAAGGAAGAAATTTGGCGCAGAAAGTTATATTTCGTCTCTTAACTCATTGTCCAAGCGAGCGAAGCAAACTTTTACCATTTATGCTAAAATTCGTAATATATTGTGCCTGGAGACATTACTGCAGTGGCGAAATTAATGCATTAGTGCAATGAAAATATAATGTGTTCGTAATCCTCACAACAACAGTGTCTGAGGCTCTGAGCGTCGCCGCTCCGATACCACCACCACCAACACCACCACCACCACCACCACACCACCAACACCACCACCACCCCCACACCACTACACCACCACCACACCACCACAACCACCACCACCACCACCACCACACCACCACGCACCACCACCATCACCACACACCACCACCACACCACACCACCACCACACACACCACCACCTTACCACCACCACCACACCACACCACACCACACCACACCACACCACACCACACCACACCACACCACCACCACCACCACCACCACCACACCACCACCACCCCACCTCTACCACCACCACACCACACCACCGGCACCACCACATCACACCACACCACCACCACCACACCACTACCACACCACCACCACCACCACCTCTACCACCACCACCACACCACCACCACCACCACACCACTCACCAACCATCACCACCACCACCACCACCACCATTACCACCACCACCACAACCACAACCACACCACCACCAGCACACCACCACCACGACCATCACCACCATCACTACCACCGCCATCACCACACTATTTTTTTTTTTAAACTTTTTTCAAGAACAATTTAGAACTTCTTTCTTGTAAAAAGTAAAGAAAATCAAAGAAGGGGATGGTGAAGGTTAGGTTGGGTTAGGTCAGGTTGTAATATAAATATTTAAGGTGAGGATATTAAAAAGTTGACTTAGCATGTGCGAGTTTGGACACGTTCCACATCTTTAGTGTGACGTCTATTTCCTAGTAAAGAAACAACACCAAAGCAAGATGGCGGTCCGAATAGAACCGGTCCGTTGGAAGGACCGGGTTACCCGGTCGACACTACCATATATATATATATATACATATACAGGGAGGTCCCGTTATACGAACATTCGGTATACGAGATGTGTAAATTAGGGTCTATTTTCAATATACGAGATCGAAAAATCCAATGATACGACATTCAAAACTGGGGTGAGTAAAATTATCAAGTTCAAAATGCGTGCCCTACCACTCCCGGGCTGGACAAAGGGGGATTTGTTGACCCCAGTGAGGTCACACCCTAGCAAGCCTTGACCTGAAGGGTAATTAAGCATATGGCGCGGCCTGACATTTGGGGTAATTAGCAGGTGTGCGGCCCCA
>JACEEZ010016969.1:0-35863 GCA_016584305.1 Chionoecetes opilio
CCCTCCCCTCCTCCCCTTCCTCCCCCGCTCCCCTCCCCTTGGTTTTCTCCCCTCTTTTTTCCTTTTCTTTTTTCTCTCTCCTCTCCTCCCCCCTCCCTCTTCCTCCTCTCTCCCTCTCCTCTTCTCTTCTCCTCCTCTCCCTCTCTCCTCCTCCTCTCCTCTCCCCCTCCTCTCTCTCCCCTCCTCCCCTCTCTCTCTCTCCTCTCCCTCTTCCTCCCCCCTCCCCCCTTCCCCTCGAGGCCCGGGGCCCCTTCACCTTTTCGGGCTTTAAAATTTTTCACTCGCTCTCTCCCCCTCTGTTTCTCTCTCAAAATATTCTTGAATATAGCGGGTTTTTGTATTTTCAAATAAACAAAAAAATTTATACAACTTATTTTCCTCTTTTAAGAATATTAAATTTTTTCCCTATTCCCCACCCCAACATACACATTTTCCAAAAATTATATATATAATATATATAATATTATTATATTATATATATATATTATATATATATATATATATATATAAAATATATATATTTATATATATATATTTTTATATATATATATATTATATTATACAAAAATATATTAAAAAATTATATAAATATATATATATATTTTATATACCCTTATAATAATATAATAAAAATTGGGGTCTGTCTGCCCCGGGGGCCACCGAGATGAAAAGGGCCCTTTGGGGGAAATTCCCGTGCCCTTTCACACCATAAGGTACCACCCCCTCCGCCCCCCGAAACAATTTTTTACCTACCAAATTAATTTTTTTTCAGTATAAAAGATATACTGTTTTTTCCCGGAAAGGGTTTTTTTCTAAAATATTTTTCAAAAAAAAAAAACCGGGTAAAACACACAAAGAAAATGCCATTATGAACTTTCAAGAATATGCATTAACTTAACTCTTCCGCCTTTTAAATTTTTTTTGCTCGCAAACATTTTACAGGGAGAATGTAAATAAAAGCGGAGTTTAATTGCTTTCCATTGATTATTTCGTTTAGTGATCCCTGAATTAGCGACATGCAAAAAATTAGCTTTTAACAAAATATAAAATTCATGAAATCGGGAAATTTCCAACTAAATTATTTTTATCATATAAATATAAAGGTTATTTTTGGGGAAATTTTTTTTTCAAATAATATTTAAAATTTAAAAAACCCGTAAAAACACAAAGAAAAGCCATTATGATTTTAAAGAAATATCATAAACAAAAACCCTTTTCCCTTTTAAATATTTTGGGGAAAAAACCCTTTTTCCCATGGAGATTCAATAGAAGGGAATTTAATTAGCTTTCCATTGTTTATTTTTCCTTTTTCTGAAAATAAATTTTAGAACAAAGTTTTAAATTACTTTAAACCTAAATAAAAACCTAAATGAAATCGGGAAATTTAACCCATTTCATGATGTTTTTTTTTTATTTAACGCTAATTTATGCTAGTTCAAATTTCATTTATTAAAAAAGGAAAATATATAAATGGAAACAAATTTAAAAATTTCCGCTTCAAATTGTATTCTCTATTTAAAAAGTTTTTGCAAAAAATATTAAATAGCAAAAATTTTTAAGTACATGCATATTTCTTGAAATTCTCAAAATGGCTTTTCTTTAGTGTTTTTTACGGTTTTTTATTTGAAAAAAATTTTATAGAACAAACATTTCCGAAGATAACATTTAATATTTTATACGGGAAAAACTATTTTAGGTGGGAAAATTTAAACCCGATTTATGTTTTTTATATATTTAACGCAAATTTTTTATGCATGGCGCTAATTCATTTATCACTAAACAAAATTATCAAAAAAAACCCTAATTCGATTTCCCCCATGTAAAAGGGTTTGCGACAAAATTTTAAAAGGGCAAAGGTTTTAAGTTGAATGCTTTTTCCCTTAAAAGCCCTTCATAATGGCACTTTCTTTGTTTTTTTTACGGTTTTTTTTTTGATAATTTTATAGAACAAACTTTTTCCGAAGAAACAGTAATTTTTTATACTGATAAACATTATTTTAAAGGAAAAGGGTAAACTTTTTACGGGGAGCGGAGCGGGGGGGTACCCCTTATGGGTGACGTCACGGGGGGATCCCCGGGGCCCTTGTCTCTCGGGGGTCTCGGCCCCTGTCCTGTCTGTGTGTGTGTGGGGTGGGGTTTATAAGGTTCCCCCCCCCGGGGGTGGCGGAAACCCCTCATTGGGCACTTTTTTTGGAATGGGTTAAACCGGGGGAAAAGGCCCAAAAGGGGCCACTTTTTGAGTTTACCCGAAAACTTTTTTTTTTTTTTTTTTTTAGCAGCCAAATTAGGGGAAAATTTGGGGAAAACAAAAGTGGGTTGCGAAAATTTTGAGAACCCTTTTATGTAGGGTGGGGGGTAATGGGTGAGTAAAGGGGTGGGGGTTATGGGAAATTTGGGTGTGGGGGGAGGGGGTATTAATGGGGGGGGGGTGTTTGGTTTGAGGGGTGAGGGAATGGGGTGGGGGGTGATGGGTATGGGTGAGGGGAAGGGGGTTGGGGTGAGGGGAAATGGTGAGTGAATGGGGGGGAAAGGTGGGGGTTTAATTGGGTGAGTAAAGGGGTTGGGGGGTGATGGGAAATTGGGTGATAAAGGGGTGTGTGGTGTGGGAAAGGGGTGGTGAATGGGGGGGGGGTGATGGGTAATGGGGAGTGAATGGGGGGGGTGAGGGTTTAATGGGGGGAGTTAAATTTGGGTTGGGGGTGAGGGGGAAGGGGGGTGAGGGGAATGGGGGGGGGGTGATGGAAAGGGGTAGGGGAATGGGTGGGGGGAATACTACATTTCTACTTTCCATGATTTCAAAAATTTTAGAAGGGGCAAACCGGGAAAATCCATTTTTTTGGGGGGCCCCGAAGGCCCCCCAAAACCCAAAGGGGGGTTTGGGCCAAAGGGCCCACCAATGCCCTCCGCAGGAGCTACCCAAAAAAAGTCCGCCCGGAGGGGGGTTTTGGGCCGGCTAGTTTTTATATAATTTATATTTTAATAATATAAAACATTATTTTTAAAATATTTTACCACATATAAAATATATATATATAATATATAAAATTATATTATATATATATATAAAATATGGGTATATATTTATAAATATTTTATATATTTTATATTAATAAAATATATATATATATTTTAAAATATAATTATTTTATATATTAATTTTATATCCCCTATATAATATATATATAATTTTATATATATATATTAAAATATTATATAAAATTATATATTTATATATATAATATAAAATACTATATTATACACGTATTATATAATATATATATATATATAAATATTATATATATATATATATTTTAATATTATATATTTTTAAAATATTGTAAAAATTTTAAATATATATATATATCCGTACCGTATATATATATATATATACAAAAATTTACCCCTAAATAAAATTATTATTTAGGGGTTTTTTTAAAAAAGATGTGTGTTTTTAATTTTAGTTTACTCCCAAAATAGCTATTTTTTTAGTAAGTTGGGAAAGATATCCCTTAAATGGACCCAAAACCCATAACTAGGGCCCCTTTTTTGTTTACATCGGTGCATTGTGGGATAAGGGGGGGTCCCCGCAGTGGCCCCTAGGGGAAGGGGAAAAACTACGGCGATGGAAGAATTTCGAGTTATTTTGTGCAAAATTGATATTCCAGGTGCTATATTACTGGGGCTCTTTTCTCGTTTGCCAACACTGTAAAGAAGACCTGAGGTAATGGTGAGGGTGCAAGGCTTCTAAACCAAAAAACAGAGTCCCCAACAAAACCCCCTCGTAAAAAGGAAAAGCAACGGGTAGGTACGTAAGTACCCCTACCACTTGTTTTCCCTTCTTATGAGACTGCTGTGACTTTTTTTTCCCTAGTTTTAAAAGCCTTTGCAGATCAACCATAAACCTCGGGTCTTCTCAAATGTTGTCGCGAGCACGGAAATAAAACCCTGGTTTCTTTTTCGCCAAAACATTTCGAAATTTTTTCATCGTCGAAGCCCAAACTCTTTGTAGGTTTACATATTCATTTATGTAGTTTTAAAAATACCTTTTAATTGATTTTCTTTTGTTGCCCTTTTCCTCATAATGTAGTTTTATATCTGGTTTAAGTGTTACTTTACAAAGCCAATAAATACTTTTGAGTCTAAAACCCCATCCCCAAACCTTGCTATGATTTATCTTTTACTCCATCCAAAAACAATTTCAAAACCACCGTGAAAATTTACCCATCTTTGGGCTCATGGCCCTAGAAACTGTCGCCCAAACCGAAAAATTTTCATCCCTACACAAATCGGGAAAACTCGCCGACGGAAAGGTTGGGTTTTAATTTTTTTGCTTTGTTTTATCTTATTACTTTCTCCCATAAAAAATTGCATAACCACGGTGACATTACCCATCCTACCCTTAAAGGGTACCTTCTTTTTTTTCCCTTTTTCCCTACTAAAATTTTTATCCCTAAAACAATGGGGAAAACTCCCGAGGGGGAAAAATTGGTTGGGTTGAGGTAAAATGGACAGATTTTTTGGGGGTCTTTTTCCCCAGAGAAAACCCCGGGCTAGTTTTTCTTTGGCCTAAATAGGTGTTTGTTCTAAATGGAGTTTATTTTAAATTTTTTTAAAACCAAAAAAAAAAAAAATTAAAAATAAAAGAAAAAATGAAGAAAAAAATTAAACCAACCCTACCCTTAGGGTTTTTTAATAAAACCTAACCAAACCCTTTAAAGGGGTTTTTTTTATAAAAACCAAAACCCTAATTTTATGGGTTTTTAATGAAACCAAAAACCAAAACCTTTAAAGGGGTTTTTAAAAAGGAAACCAAACCTAATTTTTATGGGTTTTTAAAAAACCTGAAACCAAACCCCCTTAAACCAAAAAAGAAAAACCTTTTGTTTTTTTTTTTTTTTTTTTTTTTTTTTGATTTTTAATTAAAAATTATTTCTCGTGCTTTTTTTTTCCTTTCTTTTCATTTTGGGTATATAAGACGGGGGTTTCCGTCCAGACTACTTCAAAGACCCTGAACACCCGATCGGGTGTCAACCTGGAATTTTCCTTCCTCCCCCAGCTGTGACGGGGAGGGCTCCCGGGGGTTTTGCGAAAAGCTTGGAGGAATCCTAAAGGAGGATTTGGGCGCCTCCCAAGTTCAAAAACCGCTGATTGGGTTGTGTTTTTTTTTGATTTTTGGTGGTGTCGGTGTTGATAGGAGTGGTGAGCCCCTTTGGGGGGGACAGAAAAAAAGCCACTATCAGGACTATCAAATTGGGGGGGGGAAACATGCCTCCTCTTGCCGTGGCGCTGTCTCTCAGGGGAGGAGGGACCCCCCGCTAACTCCCATTTTGGGGGAATCCCTGTTATAAAGGGTTTTTATGAGTTTTTTTCATAGGAAAAACGAAATGTCAAAAAGCTTAATAAGTTTTTTTTTAAAGGGGGGGGGAGGTTTAAATACCCTTAGAAAATGAGTATAGGTGTAATTCCCTGCATGGTAATCAAAACTCCTAACTGTACTTTTTGTGTTTTTTGCGTTATGGGGTATTGGGGTGATGAGGTGTCTTGTCTTATTGTAGACTTTATCATCCGTCTGGGCCGGCTGCCAGTCCCCGGGCCCGCCTGACAAAATAATCCCTATCCCTAAACTCTCGGGCCAACACACAATCTCACGCTGACAGGTTTAAACCCCCCAGAATTTACTTCTACGGCCGCAGCTCTCCATTTGCTCTCATGGCGCATTCCCCTTTTATCGTGGGGGAAAAAGCTCATGCTCCCCATCTTCTACAAAACCCGAAAATCGTGTTTCCCGGGGTGAGGTAAATTTTTTTTGATAAAATGGTTTTTCCCCCCCCCCCAAAATTTTTAAACGTCCTTTGACACTATCGAGGGAATGTAATTTGTAGTGATGAGACACATCGGGGTAGTATTTTCTCACGCTTTATAAACCCGTTTGTGGGAAAACTCATAACAGGGCCCTTGTTTTTAATTTAAAATTCTAATTTTTTTTTTATGCTTTGTTTTTTTGCCCTTTCCCATCCTTTAGATAAGAAAAAAGGTTGCATAAAACGTTTTTTTCTACTTTTTGTCTTAGTAAACTGGCGAGGGATGTGAGAGTACTTCTACTGCATCTTTTCATAGCTGTACCATCAGGGGCCCGAAACTAGACTGCGTACCTTTTGTCTCCTTTTCATATTCTCCAGCTTTTTTTTTTCCTTTTAAAATTGAAATTAAATTGAGTTTAAAATTTTTGTGATTAATGTGGGGGTTTAAAAGTTTTTTAGTCGTGGTGTCCCATGGCTGTGTTAAAGGGGGTGGGGTGCACGTGACTGGGTTTGTGTGAATAGAGGGCGCGCCGGTCTTGGGAATATAATTAAAAAGATAATTTTGCCCAAAAAAAAAAGAGATGAAAAGGGTACGACGTTAAAAACCAAATTTTCGAGAAACGTAAATAACTTGGAAAATTCTATGTATTTTTAAAAACCCCTCCCCCGACATAATAGATAGTATTCCGGCATCAACTCTAATCTGAAAAATCATACTCATAGGGGCAAACATCCTCTGCGCGTTCTCAAAGAGACAATGAAGAATAAGAGTTTTTAAGTTATATGTTATTCTAAACCCGGTCTTACAATTCAGAAAAGACAAAAAAGATTAAAAAAAAAAACTAACTGGGGTTTTTTGGGGACTAACGATATATACTAATGCCTTAAAAAAACTATGTTGATTGTCCCTTTTCGTCAGGGTTTGGGCCGCAATTTTGTATTTTGTGAAAACTAAATGAATTTTATAAATTACGGTATCGTTTACCCCCAAACGATCATTTAAGAGTTAAAATACAAAATTTAATACATAAACTTATATTGTCCATCTCTCCCTTTTGGGCTGTCTGCTGTTTTTTTCCCCCCCGTTTTTTTCTGTTTTCTGCCCATTTTCCCTTACAAATGTTTTTAAAATCACCCCAATACTACAACCCCACTCATGGAAAGTTTTGCAGTTTCTAATCTCGGGGATTAATCCTGTGGAAATTCATACCAATATTTTTCTATTTTTTTCTTTTTCTTCTCGTTTTCTCTTCCCCCTCCCCTCTCTCCCCCCTCCCCTTCCCCCCTTCCCCCCCTCTCCCCTCTCTCCCCCCTCCCCTCTCTCCTCCCCCCAAACTGCCCCCCCTTTTCTTTTCTCTCCCCTCCCCCCTCCTCCCCCTTCCCTTTCCCCTCCCCCATCCCCCCTCTCCCCTCCCCTTTTCCCCCTCCCCTCCTCTCCGCTCTCCCCTCTCCTCTCTCTCCTCCTCCTTCCCCCCCTCCCCTCTCTTCCTCCTCTCTCTCCTTTTCTCTCATTTTTCCCTGTGGCCCCCCCCCTCTTTCCCCCATTTTCTAATTTACCCCTTTTAAAATTTTGCCTTTAAAGGACGGGAATCGTTTTTTTTCTGACTCTGGCTGCCCCAAAATTTTCCTGTATAAAAATTTTTTTTTTACAAAAAAATAAAACAATCTATTCAAAGTAGAAAAAATTTCCAAAAACCCAAAAAAGGTATTACTTTTTTTTTTTTTTTTTTTACATCACAAAGGGAAATGGCCAACCCACACAAAAATGGGTTTTCACAAAGCCCCCTTATTTTTCCAGTCCCTAGAAAAAGACAGTAAGAGGGAAAAAAATCCCAAAAAAAGAGGGGGGAGGGCCAATTTAGTTTTGGGAGGTGTCTTGTTACTCTTCTTTTTAAAAGTTTAAGTCTTAGGAAAGTGGAAAAAGAAACCCGGAAAGATTCCAGAATATAAACCCGGAAAAAGGGGTGAAAGAGTAAAGATACTGATTAACTCTTGGGATTAGGGAAAATGGACGGGAAAAGGGGGTGGAAAAATAAAGTCTTGTGCAGCGGGAACCCCGGGGAGTGGGGGAGGGGAAAGCAGTTAGCAATTTTAAAAAAGAGCGTGAGCAAAGAAAAAAACCCGGGAAAGAGAGCAAGAAACAAATTTCGGCGGTGATTTAAAGATTTAAGACAGTCATTTAGAGGAGAGGAGTTGAAAGAGACGAAAAACTTTTGACTCACCCCGTTTAGGAAAAGCTGTATGAGTTTGGTCTTCCCCCAAAAATGTGAAACATAACTCCAACCTGGGGCGGATAAGGCCCCCGTAGAGGGAAGCAAATTTGGGAAAGGGGAAAAAAAAAACGCAGACGCCACACACACCTAACTTCTTAGAAAACTGTTTTTAAAAAGAAAATGAAAATGTAGTTTTTCCCGTTCAATTTTTTGTAAAGGGTATCCTATAGCTTTTTTTTTAACTTTTCAAGGTCCAGAAGGTTGAGAAATTTCAGGGTTTTTGGTATCAGAGACCAAAGCGACCGCGGACTGGATAGTAATGCCCCGGGGGGTAGCTAAGGAGATCGACCATACCTCTTTTGTACTCGTTGGAGGGTCCTCCAAACTGCGGGTTTACCGGAGTGCTGGTTTTTGGGGGAACAGATCCCCGACTTTTTTTTTGCTACCTTAAGTTTCATGTCCAAAAACCAGAAAATTTAAGAGGTTTCCCCTCTGTGTTTCATCTTGAGAAACTGAAGGACTTGGCATGGGGCTCAGAGTATGCGGTGGCAGTCTCAAATCGGTTTTTATTTTTGCTCGGGCTCTCGGGGATTTCCCGTAGGGAAAAATGGGGGTACCTTCAAAAGTGCAAATCTACAGGGTTCCCCCGGAGTGTATTGGGGAGCGTCCGAGGTCCCAAAGGGGTGGTTTTGTCCGACGGAGAAAGGGTGGAGAAAAAACGAGGAAAATCCGGGGGCTCCAGGGCTGGCTGGGAACCGGGGAACCCGCACAGGGCCTGGGGCCCCGCCCCGGAATAGAACCCTCCTGAGGAAAGACAAAAGGGAGGTATTCAGGGGTTCTCTGAGGATTTTTCGAGGGTCATTTTAACCTAATGACCTCCGACCCCCCCTACCGAGCCTTGAAAAAAATTTCCCTTCCATGTCCCCCCTTCTTGGGCGGTGCTATTTTAACAACAGATGGGCGCCTCTGTCGGACATGGATGGGGGATTTGGGTCCCCTTGGGGCCCGGTACTTTGGGGGGTTTTTTCACGTGGGACCCTCCAATTGAGCAGTTTCACACCCTGGTTAAACCGGCGTGGATCCGATCCTCCCCTTGACGAAAACCCCAAACCCCCTCCCTTAGAAAAGTTTAAAAAGGCCCGTAGGGAAAATTTTAAGGGTGGAAAAGGGAAACCCCGGGGGTTTTTAATATCAGTGGGGGAGCCCCCTCAAAAGCTGGGGGGAAGGCCCGATCCGCCCCGGGGTTTCTCTGTCCCTTTCTGCCGTGCGGCAATCAGGTTTCCATTCCCCCCTGAAATGGAAAAAAAGGGGGGTGGTCCCTCCCTATCTGGAAAGGAAAGGGGACCGTCAGGACTGCAACAATTACCGCGGTAAATTTCCTGAAACAGCGTACCCGGGAAGGGTTCCTTTTTTCCTCTTTTTTGCTGACACGAAACCGCAGTCATCTGGGGAAGATCAGAAAACCTCAGCAGTCCTGGGTTCACGCCGGTAAGTAAAAAACCCGGGGCCGTATCCTAGCCCCCTTCGTGTCCTGGTGGAAAGCCGACGTGGTTTTCCCACAGGGGGTGGGTTGAAGCCTTGTTTTATCTCAAGAAAGCGTTTGAAATCGTGCAAACGGGGAGTCCCCTCTGGGATCTTCTGCGCTTCGAGGGATTCCTGCAAGGCTAATTTTTGATAAATGAAACTGTATTTTTGGGGCTGGAGTGCTGTGAAGTGTGAGGGAAAGGGGTATCCAGCTTCTTTTCCCGTGAAAACAGGAGTGAGGCAAGGGGGCGTCCCCCTTTCCCCCTCACTTTTCAAAGGGGTTGTATGGACTGGGGATTGGACAAGGTTGTGGGTCAAAATGATTGTGGAGCATCCGTCGGCAACACCAAGATCACTGATCTTGTTTTGCCGATGATGCAGTAATCTTTGCTGAGTCGCTGGAGGTCTGGTGAGGGCTCTCGAGGCGCTGCACGAGGAGGCAAACCCTTTTTGGGACTTGAGGTCTCCTAGCTCATGACCAAGGTCCAGGTTTTGGAGACTTATAGATGAAGCAGTACAGTCTGTTCATGAGTGTGGCGAGGACATTGAGATCTTCAAAAGGGTTTTACATCCCTTGGTAGCGCAGTCCATAATGACGGGGGTCACGTCAAGAAGCCTTACGGCCGTTGGGCATAGCACGGTGTTATGGACTCGCTCAGCGGGAGTATTTGGCGTTGTCGGTACCTGTGCAGGGGGACAAAGATCCGGATCTTCAAGTCGCTTGTGATCTCTGTCTTACTCTATGGTTGTGAGACATGGACACTAAATAGTGACTTGAAGAGACGAATCAATGCCTTTGGTAATAAGTGTCTTCGCAGAATCATGGGGTATCGCTGGGATGATTACGTGTCAAATCATGATTGCCCCGTGAGACTGAATCGAGGCCTGTTACCTGCATAGTCCGTCAGCGCCAACTACGGCTATATGGGCATGTGGCACGCTTACCTGAAACCGATCCTTCCCATCGGGTTGTATCTGTAAGATACATCCGGCGTGGAGGAGGCCAAGGGGGCGCCCAAGGCTCTTTGCTGGGCAAGTTGATGTTTCTTGTCGAGAGCCTTGGTATGGGAAGGGAGCCTGCAGGGGAAACTCGCGCGTGGTGACCCCCGGGAGTGGCGTCGTAGGGTGGGCGAGGCGACGCCCCCCCCCGGCATAGCCCCCAATGATTGTTTGATTGATAGTCCTAGAATGTTCATTGTAAAGAAGGAGACAGTTGAGTGTCATTGAAGAAAGGGGATAGTTATCTGGTAGGTTTTGTCAGTAATAGGTGAAGAAATTGGGTTTTTGAGGCATTGAAAAAAAAACAAGGTTTGCTTTGCCCCAACCCGAAATTATAGAAAGATCAAAGTTAGGCGCTCGGGGGCATCTCTCCGTGAATCACTTAGTTCCTGTTGAGTTGGACTCTAATAAACGAAGTTAAAAAATGCAGGGTAGAATCATCAGCAGCGTAGGAGTGGATGGGGCCCTTTGAGTTAGATTCAGAAGAGCATTAATAAATAATAGAAAGAGAGTGGGTGATGGGACAGAACCCGGGGGAGCCACCACTATTGATAGATTTAGGAGAAGAACAATGTCCTTTAACAGTAGCTGCAATAGAACGGTTTGAAAGGAAATTTTAAATGAAGGTACAAGAGAAGGATAGAAACCGAATGAGGTATTTTGGAAATTAAAGATTTGTGCCAGACTCTATCAAAAGCTTTTGATATGTCAAGGGCAACAGCAAAAGTTTCACGAAACCCCAAAAGGAGGATGACCAAGATTCAGTTAGGAAGCTAAAAGATCGCCAGTAGATCGCCCTTTACGGAAACCGTACTGACGATCAGATAGAAGATTGTGAGCAGATAGATGCTTAAGAATCTTCTTATTAAGTATAGATTCAAAACTTTAGAAAGGCAGAAAGTCAAAGCTATAGGAGTTAGTTTGAAGGTTTGGGAACGGTCCCCTTCTTAGGAACAGGTTGGATGTGAGCAAACTTCCAGCAAAAAGGAAAGGTGGAAGTAGATAGATATAGACGGAAAATTTTGACCAGGCAAGGTGCAAGTACAGAAGCCCCAGTTTTTTGAGAACAATAGGAGGACCCGCAGGACCGTAAGCCTTCCGAGGATCTAGTCCAGAAAGGGCAAAGAAACATCATTCCGAAGGATCTTAATGACAGACATAATATAGTGAGAGGGTGAGGAGAGGAGGAACAAGCCCTTCATCAGCCAGAGTGGATTTTTAGCAAAGTTTGAGCGAAGAGTTCAGCTTTAGCAGTAGATGAGACAGCTGTGGAGCCATTGGGTGAAGCATAGGAGGGAAAGATGAAGAAGAAAAATTGTTAGAGATGTTATTAGCTAGATGCCAGAAGTCACGAGAAGAATTTTGATTCAGAAAGATTTTGACTTTTTCTATCAATGAAAGATTTTTTGGTAAGTTGAAGTAAAGATTTGGCATGATTGCAGACTTAATATTTGTGTTTCAAGAACATTGTCAACTGTAGGAGCAAAAGAAGTATCATGATATGTTAAGAGATTTTAAAGGTATATTTAGCAGTTATTGTCTATCTGTTTAACGGGAATTGGAAAAAATCAGATTTCCTGAAACGTGTCTTTTTTTCCACTAGGGCAGCCCCCTAAGATGTAAATACTAATAACAAAAACTGTGAGACTCCGATGTTACATGAAATAAACGGTACAAATTTTTGGGTTTGGGGGCATTTAGAAAGTTTTTGTTGGCTTCTTTTTTCTGCTCTTGGTCAGTCCTATTTTGATGCAAAAGAAGCCAATATTTCGGTAAAATTTACAACTTTGTAGATAGCTCTTTACTCAGTGTTTTTTTTTCTGCTTGATCATGTACCTGAATTATTTTGGTAGTTATTATAGGTTTATAACTGTCTGCCATCAGTACCTGGATTACGCTATCACAGAAAGGGTTTGCAAAGGAAGTGGGCAGCTTCGTCTCCAAACTCAGCCTTTTCCTATACATGGCATGTGCCTGTACGCGCCCTCCCTCGCCCTCTCCCCCCGTGACCAGCCTCTCCCCTTCGCTTCCATGGCCATCATGGGCGCCATCGTCACCTTCTACACCACCATAGTGAGTAATGCCATCAAGGGGGTTCCGCTAACTGAACTGTATACTAGTCCAGGAAAACGAAACGAGTTGACTTATTTGAAAAAAAAAAATTATAATCATATTGCCAAAGTTTGCTGTTTCTCCCATATTTCAAAACATTTTTATGGTATAAAAAACCTTATTATATATTTGTGAATTTCAGACATTCTAAGGACCTTAGTATATTATTATTTATTCAATACAAATGTTATGTAAGATAGACTATAAGGAACATAAGTACCGTGTATAATCTTTGGCATAATACTCATAACTACAATTCATTGGAAAGGGAAAAAGTTCAGGGATCTTCTGAACGCTACCTATCAAACAAAAGTAAACAACTTAAAGAGATCAACCCCCCATTTTAAAGACACGACGGCAAAAAAGTCTCACACGCCTTAACTCTACGACATCTCTTTCTTTCATCTCCTAAGGGCGGCGTGAAGGCGGTGGTGTACACGGACGTGCTACAGACGCTGCTCATGTTCCTAGTATTGGCGGTGGTGGTGATGTGCTGCATTGAGCTGGGCGGCATCGGGGAGGTGTGGGCCATAGCGGAACGCGGCGACAGACTAGAGTTCTTCAAGTGAGTGAGTAGTGAGGCCCCTGGAGTGTCAATGATTTATTGTGTGTGTGTGTGTGTGTGTGTGTGTGTGTGTGTGTGTGTGGTGTGTGTGTTGTTTTGTTTTGTGGTGGTGTGTGTGTGTGTGTGTGTGTGTGTGTGTGTGTGTGTGTGTGTGTGTTTTTGTGTGTGTGTGTGGGGTGTGTGTGTGTGGGGGTCTGTGTGTGTGTGTGTGTGTGTCTGTGTGTGTGTGTGTGTGTGTGTGTGTGGTGGTGTGTGTGTGTGTGTGTGTGTGTGTGTGTGTGGTGTGTGTGTTTTGTGGTTGTGTGTGTGTGTGGTTATTTTATGCATTTTTCTTCTTCCCAGAATGGACAGGTATAACATGGAAATAGCCAAATACCTACATCATTTCGTACCCTGCCCCCCTTTTACCCTTTAACCCGCTTTACCCATCCCCTGTACAGCATGAACCCGAGCATCTACGAGCGCCACACCTTCCTGTCCACCCTGTGCATGGGATTCTCCTTCATCATTAACACCCTTGGAATCTCACAGTCATCTTACCAACGCTTCGCCTCCGTCAGCACTTTGAAGACTGCTAGAGGGTGAATTTGTTGTTTATGTTTTATGGTATTGTATTGTGTGTGTGTGTGTGGTGTGTGTGTGTGTGGTGTTGTGGGTTTGGGGTGTGTGTGTGGTGTGTGTGTGTGTGTTTGGGTGTGTTGTGTGTGTGGGTGTGTGTGTGTGTGTGTGTGTGTGGGTGTGTGTGTGTGTGTGTGTGTGTGTGTGTGTGTGTGTGGGTGGTTGTTTGTTGGTGTTTTTTGGTAGGTGCGGTTTGTTCTTTTTTTTTTGTTGGTGGGTGTTGGTTGTTTGTTTTTTTTTTGTGTGTTTTTTTTTTTGTGTTGTGTGTTTTTTGTGTGGATGTGGTGTTGTGGTTTTTTTTTTGTGTGTGGTGTAAAATAAGCATGGGTCCTTTCAATACAAAAAAAAAGGGAAGGAAGGATCCTTTCCTTCCTCCTTTTTTACAATAACATATCACTCCCGCCCTCGGTCGCCTTTGGGGGCTGTATCTTATTCTAAAAAATATTCTATATAGTGTAGAACTTTATTTTTTTAAGTTTCAACTCGTGAATCCCCTTTGTCTGGGTCCCCGGTTTCTTGATCTTATTTTCGCCTCTGGTTGGGGCCTAAGCCCCTCCCCCGGGCCCCCCTGTTTTCCCCCCTTCAGTAAACCCCCCCCTCCGCGATAAATTCTTTGCCCCCCAAACCTAGTGGATCCAAGATTCTGTTTTTTGAGTCCCCTGAGGTTGGGGTTTTCTTCTTTGGCTGCCTCACTTTCCCCTTTGTTTTTTTAATTGCTAGCTTATTTTTCCATGCAAGTTTCATTTCCTTTAAGGCTTTGTATACATTTTTTCTAGCCGGTTTATTGCTGCCCAGGAACGATTAAAAAATGATAAGAAAAACGTTAAAGTTAGTAAAAAATCTTTTTTTTTTATCACGATTCCCCATTTTTCATGTGTCAAAGATTACTGTTCAATGCAATGGGAATAGACGCCTGCGCTGCATGGTTCGTTGCGTGTATATTACATTCACTTCTTTGCAGATGCGATCAAAACATGACCCGTGACATTTGTGTGATTGACGTTAAGGAATATAATGCATAGCAACACGTAGTGAAGTAAGAAAAGAAAAGTAAGAAGAAAGTAAGAAGTAAGAAAAAAATTTATAATGGATCACTAGCGAGCAGAATATAAAAAGTATGCAAGTTACATTTTCTCGGTGCAGATATTTTCTCATCACTTCACCACTACAAGTACATCAAACCCTTTAAAATCGCTAGTGTCATCCTCATCAAGTGACAGTTTACCCCCCCCCCCTTCAGCCTCCTTCACCGGCGTGCTTGCCGTGTGCTCGGGGCCCGGTCATGGGCAGCCTCGGCAACATCTTCCATGTCCTCTTCAGCATCTCCGGCTGCCTAAACCGACCGCTTTCAGGGTTATTCTTGACAGGCATCCTGCTCCCCTGGGTGAATGCTAAGGTGAGACCATTCTCTTGGTTTAGAAATTCAAACACAGAAAGCTAAATAGAATCGGATTCAAAGAATTTGTTCAAAGAACAAAACTTTTGCTCAAATTCTTTACATTTTCATAAAGTTAAGGGGATCGTCCGGGGTATTTTATTTATCGGTAGATTTTTATTATTTTACTTATGTTATGCATACCTATTGTAATAACTTTAGCTAAGTATCAGGACCGGTATTACCAAAACTTAATCATAGCTATGACAAATATTTATCATAACTCTTGGATATGATACATTCTTATCATACGCCATTTATCATAAGTCTGGAATCTAGCACAATTGTTTATCATAAGCGTCTGCTAAATATAGCGTCAATTGTTTCTTTAAAATGGTTATATAATCAGTAAATTTATCCTTTGACCACCTTTTATGGGTTGACACTTCTTCCCTTATGTTTATAACATGTTTAAGGCAGTGACACAGAGATTAATGTAGTAATTCATTCCCGAAATTAAAGCATATAGATGTACCGTTGAGCAGTATCTGTGTAAACACGAAACAGAGTTGCCAGATGGCGATGTTTTCGACCTATAAGCTGTTTGTACAAAGTTGGTGAGGAACAATATGCCCTCACACGGTCTACTCGGTATTTCCTAATCAGCTGTGCATCACTCAGCTCACTCAACACATCCCTATGTGGACGAATATTCCTTCACTGAGGCTGTTATTGTGTCTCGGCCCTGTTGACAAAAGGAAAGTTTATCATAGTCGCGCTAGAACTCGGTGAACTCACTCTTAGCCCTCACACGGTCTACTTGGTATTTCCTAATCAGCTGTGCATCACTCAGCTCACACAACACATCCCTATGTGGGCGAATATTTCTTCACTGAGGCTGTTATTGTGTCTCGGCCCTGTTAACAGCTGGAAAGTTTATCATAGTCGCAGAGCCTTTATCATAGTCCCCGGTAGAACTCGGTGAACCCACTCTTAGCCTCCCGCGCGGTTTGTGATAGTCTCCCCACAATTTATGATATCCGCCAGCCAGTTGTGACTAAAATGGGCCATTTTGTCCAGCTATGATAAACGTTCTTAACTATGATCTCTTTGGTAATACCGGTCCAGGTCATTCGACGCATAATTTATTTTTTCGTTACTAAAATTGTACACAAAAATGGAAGTTATTTCTCAACAAATTTTGATGGAAAAAATCTCAAATGTAGTTTGTAGAAGTACTAAAGAAATAGCTAAGACAGCATTTTAAATTTCTTTTCTATTTTAGTGAGAATTCTTATTTTTATTTTGCCTTGTCTAGAAAATAATTTCAATTTGTGAGATGATTATCCTTCAATCAAAAGAGGTGTCTTAAACGAAAAATCGCATTTTATTTTGTCTTTCTAATGATTTATAACCCATTCCAATCCTCCAAATAGGAACGGAGATATTAAGAGAAATATCAGAACTTTAGGGGTTTTGAGATATTGACCTTTAAATAATATTTTTATTTTCTTTGACTGTGCCTATATGAGGAGCTCCAACACGTAAGTATTTATTATGCATCAATCTTCATGCATTCTATGGCATTAACAAGGCATTCTATGGCATTCTAAAGTCTATTAAGTGTATTTGGTACCTGGTCCCCCCCTATTCAATGGTATTATTTACCCGAATGCGAAAGAATCAGGCAACATTATTTCTCTCATTTTCGCCCGATTTTCAAAGCTAAAAAACCTCCTGGTACACGAATTTCCACATGATGCCCTGGTAAAGGCAGGAAAGGGATGTAAGAGCAAGTACAAAAAAAAACCACAAAAAAAGCAACAAGGCAGCAAAAGCTTAAAAAAACAACAAGCATCCTCTCACTCTTTGTTTACGAATGTTGAGGCTTTCAATCAGCTCCCCATAATTACACTGGTCCAAAAAAAAAAAAAAAAAAAAGTTCTGGCATGGAATTTAAGAAAAAGTTTTAGACTAATTTGAGGTGCTGAATTCAAATTTGATCTTATATTTTTTCTATCACATCACGTTTTTGCGCTATAGGTAAATTCCATTTTCATGAATTTCAAGAAAATTATCCTTCTATTGAGTAATGTAGCAAAAGGGGCCCGGGTTATATGGTTTATTTTTAATTCAGTCTCCCAATAAACTGGAGAATATCTTCCATTTTTTGAACAGCATAACATTCCCCTTCTTTATGATACAAAGAAACAAACACATTTCAAAATTGCACAGCAATCGTCTGCAGGTAGTGTTTTTATATTGAATTTACATTATCATAAGCTTCGCCTTATCTTCATCCGTGTGCCACACACACCCACACACTTGTTTTCCACCCCGTAACCGGCCAAGGGGGGTTTGCCCATCTAAATTGGGCTGAAAAAACCAAATTTTCCCGCAAGGAAGGTCCAATCTTTGGGGAAGCCCATAAAGGGAAGACCCTCAGCAGCCCGGGGTTTCCCACCCCCTGGTAAGTCAACAATGGACCGTACCCTTTGCGCTTCTTTGTCCTGGTGGAACCCGACGTGATTTTTGGGCCCGGGGATGTTGCAGCCTTTTTTGATCTCAAAAAAACCCTTTTTACCCCAGTGCTCGGGAGTCACTCTGGGATCTGCTGCAAACTTCGAGGGTTTTTCCTGAAAGGCTATTGGTTGAAAACTGATCTGTTTTCCCCTGGGACTAAAGATGCTGTAAAAGTGTAAAGGCGGGTGTATCCGGGCTTTTTTCCTGTAAATACAGGAGTGGGAAAGGGTGCGCCCTTGCCCCTCATTTTTCCCAAGCTTGTATTGACTGGGTTTGGACAAGGTTTTTAGATCAAAGTTTTGTGGAGCTCCGTCGGCAAAAAACCAAATCCCCTGATCTTTTTTTTCCGATGATGCGGGTATTTTTGGCGAGTCGCTGGAGGTCCTGGGTGATGACTCTCGAGGCGCGAAAACGAGGAGGAAAAACCCCTTTTGGGACTGAGGTCCCCTAGCCATGCCCAAAGGCCAAGGTGTTTGGAGATTTAAATAGATGAAGAGTACAGCCCGGTTCATGGGGGGTGGCGAGGACATTAAAGATCTTCGAAAGTTTTAACATCCCCTTGGGGAAACGCAGTCCAAAATGACGGGGGTCAGGGTAAAAAACCTTACGGCCGTTGGCATACCCCCAACGGTTTGGGGGATCGCTCAGCGGGAGTTTTTTGGCGTTGCCCCGGTACCTGTGAAGGGGGACAAAGTTTCCGGTCTTTCAATCGCTTGTGATCTCTTTTCTTACTCTAGGGGTTGTGAGACTGGACCCCAAAATGTGACTTGAAGAGACAAATAAAATGCCTTTGGTAATAAGTGTCTTCGCAAAATCAGGGGGTATCGCGGGGTGATTACGTGCCCAATCATGATTGCCCCGGGGGAAGACTAAAACCCGAGGCCTTTTACCTGCTAGTCCGTCGGGGCGCCAACTACGGCTATATGGGCAGGGTGGAAACCGCAAATTCCTGAAACCGATCCCCCATCGGGTTGTTCTGTAAGATCCCAATCCGGCTTTGGGGGAAAGGCCAAGGGGGCGCCCAAAACCCTCGTTGCTGGGGCAATTTAGGGTTTCTTGTCGAGACCTCTTGGTATGGGGGGGGAAGCCTGCATGGGAACTCGCGCGTGGTGGCCCCCCGGGAGTGGGTCTTTTAGGGGGGGCAGGCAAACCGCCCCCGGCATATCCCCCCCAAATGATTGTTTGATTGATAGTCCTAGAAGGTTCCCTTTTTAAAAAGGGAGACATTTAAAGTGTCATTGAAGAAAGGGGTAGTTTCGGGTGGGTTTTGTCGAGTAAATAGGTAAAAAATTTGGGGGTTTTTGAGGGCATTGAACAAAAAAAGGGTTTTGCTTTTGCCCCAACCCAAAAATTATAGAAAGTCAAATTTGGGCCCGCTCGGGGGGCATTTTCTCCGTAATCATTATTTTTCCTTTTGATTTGGAAACGTCAAATAAAGGGAAGTTAAAAAAAGCAGGGTAAATCACAAGCGTAGGAGGGATAGGGCTTTAAATTAGATTCAGAAAGCATTAAAAAATAATAGAAAGGAGTGGGGGGATGGGACAGAACCCTGGGGGCACCACTTTTTGATAGATTTAGGAAAGAACAATGTCCGCTAAAAGGTAGCTGAAATTTAGAACGGTTTGAAAGGAAATTTTAAAAATAAGGTCAAGGGGAAGGATAGAAACCAAAAAATGGGGGTGGGTTTGGGAAAATTAAAGTTTTTGTGCCAGACCTATCAAAAGCTTTTGATTTTTTCCCAAGGGCAACGCAAAAGTTTCACCCAAAAAACCCCCAAAAGGAGGAGACCAAGATTCGTTAGGAAAGCTAAAAGATCGCCATTTAGATCCCCCTTTTAGGGAAACCTTTACGGGGGACGATCAGATAAAAGATTGTGACAGATAGATGTTTTAAGAATCTTTTATTAAGATAGATTAAAAATTTTAAAAAGGGGAAAAAAGTCAAAGCTATAGGACGTTAGTTTAAAAGGATTAGAAGGGCCCCCCCTTCTTGGGGAACAGGTTTGGGAGGGTGGGGAAACTTCCAGCAAAAAGGAAAGGGGGAAAGGTTAGATAGATATAGAGGGAAAATTTTTTGACCAGGCAAGGTGCAAGTACAAAACCCCCATTTTTTTTGAGAACAATAGGAGGGACCCGCAGGACCGAAACCCCTTTCCCGAGGATCTAGTCCAGAAAGGGAAAAGAAAAAAATCATTCCGAAGGATCTTAAGGGACAGACATAATTAGTGAGGGGGGGAGGAAAAGGAGGAAAAAGCCCTTCATCAGCCAGATTGGTTTTTAGCAAAGGTTTGAGCGAAAAGTTCAGCTTTAGCGTAAGGGAAAGCTGTGGAGCCATCTGGGTAAAGCTAAAAGGGAAAGATGAAGAAGAAAAATTTTTTAGAGATGTTATTAGCTAGATGCCAGAAGTCACGAAAAGGGAAATTTGTTCAGAAAGATTTTGACATTTTCTATCAATAAAAGAGTTTTTGGTAAGTTGAAGTAAGATTTGGCATGATTGCAGACTTAATATTTGTGTTTCAAAAAACTTGTCAATTTGTAGGGGAAAAAAAGGAAGTATATGATAGGGTTAAGGTTTTTTAAAGGTATTTTAGCATTTTATTGCCCTTCTGCTTAAGGGGGAATTTGGGAAAATAATCAGTTTTTGGAAACGGGTTTTTTTTTTCCACTAGGGCCCAGCCCCCTAAGTTAAATACTAATAACAAAACTGGGGAGACTCCGATGTTACATGAAATAACGGTAAAATTTTTTGGGAGGGGGCATTTAGAAAAGCTTTTTTTGGCTTCTTTTTTTTGCCTTGGGCAGTCCTATTTTGATGCAAAAGGGAAACCAAAATTTTTGGTTTATTTCCCAATTTGTAGATAGCTCTTTACTCAGGGGTATTTTTTTTTTGCATTGGGTAGGGACATTTAATTATGTGGTAGTTTTTTAAAGGTTTTTAACCCGTCGGGCCCTAGTACCTGGAGTTACCCCTATCCCCGTACGGTGCTAAGGGAAGGTGGGGCAGCTTCGTTCCCTACTACCCCTTTTTCCCATCCTGGGGATGTGCCCGTTCGCGCCCTCCCCGCCCTCTCCACCGTTACCAAACCTCCTCCCCCTTCGCTTCCATTTGGGCCCAAAAAGGGGGTCATCGTCACCTTTTACAAAACCCCCATGGGGATAATGCCACAAAGGGGGGTTTCCCCTAAATGGGGGCTGTATACTGTCCAAAGGGAAAAAGAAACGAGGGGACTTATTTGAAAGAAAAAAAAATTATAATCATAATTTTCCAAAGGGTTTTCTGTTTCTTCCCCCTTTTCAAAAAATTTTTATTGGGGATTAAAAAAAAAAAACCTTTTTTTTTTATTTTAAAATTTGTGAATCACAGACCCTTTTAAAAGGAAAACCCTTTGTATATTTTATTTATTTTAATCCAAAAAGTTATGTAAGAAACTATAAGGAACATAAGTCCCCTGTATAATCTTTGGGATAATCTCATAACTACAATTTATTGGAAAGGGGAAAAATTTTAGGGATCTTCTGAAAGCTTTCCTATCAAAAAAAGAAACAACTTAAAGAGGGTCAACCCCATTTTAAAGGAAAACGGGCGGGAAGAAAATCCACACGCCCTTTTTAAATCTAAAGACATCTCTTTTTTTCATCCCTAAGGGGGGCGTGAAAGGGGGGTGTGTACACGGGAAATGCTACAGACCTGTCATGTTCCTAGTATTGGCGGGGTGGGGGGATGTTTTCTGCATTGAGGGGCGGGGTCGGGGGGGGTGGGGCCCCTAAAGGGGGGGGAAAAAAAAAGCGGGGGCAAAACTAGAGTTCTTCAAGTGAGTGAGTAGTGAGGCCCCTGGGGGTGTAATGATTTTTGTGTGTGGTGTGTTGTGTGTGTGTTTTGTGTGGGGGGTGGTTTTTTGTGTGTGTGTGTGGTGTTTGTGTTTTTTGGGGTGGTGGGGTTGTGGTGTTGTGTGTGTGTGTGTGGGTGTGTGGTGTGTGTTTTTGGTGTGTGTGTTTGTGTTTGTGTGTGGGGTGGTGTGTGTTCTGTGTTGGGGTGGTGTGTGGGTCTGTGTGTGTGGGGGTTTTGGTTTTGTGTGTGTGTGTGGGTGTGTGTTTGGGGTGTTTTTGGTGTGTGTTTTGTGTGTGTGTGTGTGTGTGTTGTGGGGTTTGTGTGTGTGTGTGTTATATTATGCTTGTCTTTTTTCCCAGAACCCGACGGGGATAACATGGAAATAGCCAAATACCTTTAAACAAATTTTGTACCCTGCCCCCATTTTCCCCCTTTAAAAAACCCCCTTTAAAACCCCTCCCCCGTACAGCATGAACCCGAGAAACTACGAGCGCCACACCTTCCTGTTCCCCCCCTGGCATTTGGTTTTTCCTTCATCATTAAACCCTTGGAATCTCGCAGTCAATTTTTACCAAAGCTTCGCCTCCGCCAAACCCCCTTTGAAGACTGTAGAGGGTGAATTTGTTGTTTTTTTTTTAAAGGTATTTTATTTGTGTGGGTGTGTGGGGTTTTTGGGGTGTGTGTGTGGGGTGGGGGTCTGGTTTTGTGTGGGGTGTGTGTGGGGTGGGGTGTGTGTCTGCGGGTGTGTGTGTGTGTGTGTGTGTGTGTGTTGTGTGTGTGTGTGTGTGGGTGTGTGTGTGTGTGTGGTGTGTGTGTGTGTGTGTGTGGGTGGTGGTGGGGTGTGTGTGGTGTGTGTGTGCTGGTTGTGCGTGGGTGTTGTGTGTGTGTGTGTGTGTTGTGTGTGTGGGTGGGTTTGTTTTGTGTGTGTGTGTGTGTGTGTGGGGTTTTGGTGGGTGTTGTGTGTTTTGGGGGTGTGTGTGTTGGGGTTTTGGGGTGTGGTGTTGTGTGGGTGTGTGTTTTGTGTGTGTGTGTGTGTGTAAAAATAATGGGAAAGACCAAAAATTTTCAGTTATAAATAAAAAAAAAAGGGGTAGGGGTGAGGATTTCTTTGCTTTACCATCCCCTTTTTTCACAAAAAAATTAAAATTTCCCCTACCAAAAGCGGGCGGGTTTTGTTCATTTAAAAGCGTTTTTTGTATCATTATTCTAAAAAAAAAATTCTCATATAAAGTGTAAGCAACATCCCCTTTTCTTTTTAATGTTTCAGAATCGTGGGATTTTTTTTCCGGGGGGGAGGGGGTTCTGTGGATCTTATTCTTCTTTCTGGTTTTGGGCGCCCACGCCCCCCCCAGCAGGCGATCCTCTTTACCTCAGGCAAAAATCCCAAAAAACCGCCGATCCTTCCCTTCCTGGGTTGACGTAAAAAGGCACATCCCCGGCCCCCCTTTTTTGGGGGCCCCTTTTTGGGGGGGGGGGGATATTTGGGGGTGGGTAAAAGGGTGAGGGAAGGGGTCGTGCATAAAAGTGTAAGGGTGCTTTTTTTTAAATTTACCTTTCGGGGTTCTCACAAATCATAAAATTGGGAATCCCCAATGGGGTTTGATATTTCCTTGTTTCCCTTCCTTTTAGTACTTTCCCTTCCTGTGGGTTTTAAAAATCTGCAGGGGGGGGATGCATGGTTTTTGGGGGGGGGACTTTTTCAAACCTCTGCCCCCTTTTTCAGGGGGAATCAGCGATAAAACTGCTACCCTAGTGGTAAAAATCTGTTGAGGGCCCCCGATTGTTTTCTTCCTTCGCTCCTTTACTTTCCTTTTTTGACGGGGTAGTTTTTTTTCCAGCAAGTTTCCTTTTCCCCTTTAAAGGGGTTTGTAAACATTTTCTGCCTTTTTCTATTTCCCGCCGAGGAACCCATTAATAAAAGTAAGAAAAAAGTTTAAAATTAGTTTCAAATCCCTTTTTTTTTTATCCAATTTTCCCCATTTCTAATGGGGTCCAAAAAATTTCTGTTTAATGCCCAAAGGGAATAGGGCGCCTGCGCTGCCCCGGTTCGGTTGCGGTATTTTTACATTCACTTCTTTGCGTGCGATCAAAAAAAGACCCGTTTACTTTTTTTGTGATTGACGTTTTAAAGGAAAATAAAAGCATGCAACACGTTTGTTAATAAGGAAAAAAAAAGTAAGAAAGAAAGTAAGAAGTAAGAAAAAAAATTTTATAATGGAAACCTAGCGAGCAAATATAAAAAGTATGCAAATTACATTTTCTGGGGCAGAAAATTTTCCCCCTAAATTTACCCCTAAAAGTTTCATCAAACCCTTTAAAATCGCAGTGTCCCCCCTTCAAAAATGACGGTTTAAAAACCCCCCCCACCCTTAACCCTCCTTTCCCCCCGGCGTGCTGGGGCCCCTGGGGTCGGGGCCCGGTCCAGGGCCGCCTCGGCAAAATCCTTTTCCCTGTTTTCCCCTCAGCAAAAATCCCGGCGGGGGCCGGGAAAAACCGGGGGGGCCGGCTTTCCCGGGTTTTTCCTTTAAAGGCAATTCCCGCTCCCCTGGGTGAATGTAAGGGGAAGGGCCATTCTCTTGGGTTTTGAAATTTAAACCCGAAAGTAAAAGAATCGGATTCAAAAAATTTTTTCAAAGAAAAAAACTTTTGCTCAAAATTTTTTTAAAATTTTCATAAAGTTAAGGGATCTCCGGGGGGATTTTATTTATCGGTAGATTTTTTTATTTTTCTTATGTTATGCTACCCATTTTAATAACTTTAGCTAAGTATAAGGGGCCCGGGATTTTCCAAAACCCTTTTAAAAGCTATGAAAATTTTTTTATCATAAATCTTGGGGAAAGATACATTCTTATCATACGCCATTTATCATAAGTCTGGAATCTTGCACAATTGGGTTTTTCATAAGCGTCTGCAAATATAGCGTTTAATTGTTTCTTTAAAATGGTTATTAAAACGGGAAAATTTTTCCTTTTACCACCCTTTTTTGGGGTTACACCCTTCTTCCCCCTTTTGGGTTTTTAACTGGGTTTTTGGGGTGACACAGAGATTAAAGTAGTAATTTTATTCCCGAAAATTTAAAACATATAGTGTCCGTTGAGCAGTTCTGTGAAACACGAAACCCGAGTTGCCAGATGGCATGTTTTTTGACCTAGAAAGCTGTTTGTACAAAGGGTTTGGGGAGGAAAAATTGCCCCCCACCCCGGGGCAATCCCTTTTTTTCCCCAATCCGTGTGCATCACTAAACTCACTCAAAACCTCCCCATGTGGACATATTCCTTCACTGAGGGGTGTTATTTTGGGGCTCGGCCCGTTGACAAAAGGGAAAATTTATCATAGTCGCGGCCCAGAAAAATCGGTGAAATCACTCTTAGCCCTCACAAAAAGGTCTTCTTGGTATTTTCCCATCCCCTGGCATCCCCTCAACTCACACAAACACATCCCTATGTGGGCGAAAAATTTCTTTTACTGGGGGGCTGTTATTGTGTCCCCGGGCCCCCGGGGTTTAAAAACTGGAAAGGGTTTTTCATAGTTTGGGGAGAAGGGCCTTTTTTCATAGGGGCCCCCCGGTAGAACTCGGTGGGGAAACCCCTCCCCCAAAAAAACCTCCCTGGGGGGTTTGTGATAGGGTTTCCCCCCCCAAATTTTTGATATTCCCCCACCATTGTGGGCTAAAAAGGGCCCTTTTTTCCAAACTATGGTAACGTTCTTAACCCATTTATTTCTTTGGGGGAAAACCGGGGGTTTTTAGGTCTTCACGCATAATTTTTTTTTCCGTTTCTAAAATTGTACACAAAAATGGGAATTATTTTTCAACAAATTTTTATGGAAAAAAACTCAAAAGGGGAGGGTTTTTAGAAGTACTAAAAATAGGGGGTAAGACAACATCTTTTAAATTTTTTTTCTATTTTAAATTTAGATTCTTATTTTTTTTTTGCCCTTGTCCCAAAAAAATAATTTCCAAATTTTTGAGCCTTTATTTTTCCTTCAATCAAAAAGAGGTGTTTTTAAAAAAAAAATCGCATTTTTATTTTGTCTTTCTAATGATTTTTAAACCCCTTCCAATCCCCAAATAGGAACGGAGATATTAAGAGAAAAACAAATTTTTGGGGTTTTGAGATATTGACCTTTTTAAAAAATTTTTTTATTTTTTTAATGGCCCATAGAAAGGGGCTCCAACACGTAAAAATATTTATTAGCATCAATCTTCATGCATTTTATGGCATTAACAAGGATTATGGCATTCTAAAATCTATTAAGTGTATTTTGTACCTTGGGCCCCCCTATTCAATTTTGGGAATTTTTTCCCAATGGGGGGAAAAAATTGGGGGGGAACATTTTTTCTCTCATTTTGGGCCCGGGGGTTTTAAAGGCCCAAAAAAAACCCCCTGGTCACGAAATTTCCCAAAATTGGGCCCTGCGTAAAAGGGGGGAAGGGGGAAATTTGTAAGGGGCAAGGGGGACAAAAAAAAACCACAAAAAAAGCCCCGGGGGAGGGGGAAAAGCTTAAAAAAAACAAAAAAGCATTCCTCTCAATCTTTTTTTTTACAATGTTGAGGCTTTTAATCAGCTCCCCCAAAAATTTCACTGGTCCAAAAAAAAAAAAAAAAAAAAATTCGGGATGGAATTTAAGAAACAGTTTTTGGGCTATTTTAGGGGGGCTGAATTCAAAATTTGATCTTATTTTTTCTTAAAACACATTCCCTTTTGGGCGCTATAGGTATATATTCCATTTTCATGAATTTCAAGAAAAATTTATCCTTCTATTGAGTAATGTAGCAAAAGGGCCGGATTATATGGTTTATTTTTAATTCAGTCTCCCAATAAACTGGAGAATATCTTCCATTTCTTTGAACATGCATAACATTCCCATTCTTTATGATACGAAAGTAAACAAACACATTTCAACTTGCACAGCAATCGTCTGCAGGTAGTGTTTTATTATTGAATTTTACATTTATCATAAGCTTCGCCTTATCTTCATCCTGTGTGCCACACACACACACACACACACACACACACACACACACACACACACACACACACACACACACACACACACACACACACACACACACACACTGCCTGGAGTACCACTAACTACCCTTCCTCAATCAACACGAAGGAAGGCACCGGAACTACTCCGGGATCTCACCGGTTTGTTTCGACTCAAAGCTGAGTGAAGCAGCCCCAGGCAAATACGAGGGCATTTATAAACCTCGTTTTCTTTTGTTAGTCAGTCATCTGTATATAGCTGAAGCGTTACTACTCTCTCGAGGAACATAGCAGTAACACCATTCTTGTACCTTTAAGTAAGTACCAACCAGTCAACATTAGCACCGGGAACTTTACTCAAGTCAACTCACATTATTATTATTGCTATACTACCTGCTGGTGAAATTATCTTAGTATTCTTTTTGTGTTTTTCTCTAGGGTTAATTATCTTGTGTTATGTACATATTGGTCATTTAGATTATATAAGCATTTTCTTTAGTCATCTTTGTTTGTGCTTCAAAAGCAAGATCATCTTACTCCTTGCTACAAGGTGATTTATTTGATATTAGTAAATTGTTATTGTTATCTACTTCTTTCCATCACCTTTTTGTTATGGTTTCGGGCGTTTCAGTCTCGCTACTCATTCCTCTAGACAACTCACTGTCTCGCTCGTAACAGTTGGGGGCCTGACCGGGATGTAATAACCTTTACGGTTGTTATTTCTTAATCTCACTTCAGTGATATTCATATTTTTCTGTGTTTCACCCCAGGTATTTTCTTTTGTTGTGAGAGTTCACGGTGTCTATGTTGGTGGGTTATTACTTTACGTGTGCTACATGATTGAGCGTGTGGATAGCTGTGCCTTTAAAAACTCACTACACGAAGGCCTGGTGTAGAGGCATTTTCCAGTTCGTCACACTGCTTAAATTACCTTATTGCTCTGTTTGATATTTTTCCAAGTAGGACACTTCCTCCCCGCTAAGCTATACTGACTCATCTTTTCTCACGGAACCAGCGATGTTCCAAATCTAGTTAACTCACTCGATTATTAACTTGACCAGTTCAAAACTCAAACATTTGAGTACTTATGCCAGATCTTGTGTGCGTATTGTGGGTACTGCATTCTCTGGTACTTCTCCACTGGCTCGTTATATCCTTCGAAGTGATACATCTCCAGGGGTCATTCCCCTATCAAATCTCATGTCAGGGTAGTTCAGTTAATAGCTCGAGGGGATTTTCCTGAAAAAAACCCCCTTTGGGCATCTCCTTCAAAACCCTATGGGGTTTCCCTTTAATTTTTTTTTAAAAAACATTAAAAAGGGGTTTTGATGCGGAAGAGTTTGTCGGAAATCCCTCGTGGGAACTTAAAGCTGCAAGAGTTACTAAAGATCAACCCAAGTATATTGCCGCTAATTTTGGCACCATTTTACTCATGATACAAAAAAAGGAACACTTAATGACACTAATAAATTTCCTCTAGGTGAAAAACCCAAAAACTGCCCCCTCAGCCCAGAAACCCCCCTTTTCCCTAGAGGTTCTTCAGCCACAAAATTTTCTCCTAAAAGTGGAAAAAGTAAAAAATGCAGGCTTTAAAAATGAAGTTAGACTTGAAAGAGCAGAAAAAGAACATGATAGAGAAGAAAAAGAGGTGAAAGAGAAAAAAAACGTGATAGAGAAGTGAAAGAGAAGAAAAATTCTCGAACGCAAAATACCATTTTTACAAAAAACAAGAGCGGGAAAGAGCAGAAAAGACATGCAAGGCAAAAAAAAGGGGCTTTGAAAGCAGAAAAAGAACATGATAGGGGAACATCATTAAAAAAGCCCTCGTCGCAGAAAAAAGGGTAAACCCCAACTCAAACTCCAAAAAAAATTCAATTAAAAAAAAATTTTTTGGGCCTTTTTACCTCATTCTCTGTTTACGATCCTGGGGTTTTCTTTAGAGATTGAATTTTCTGCCACGCTTTTTCCCGGGTTTACCAAAAGAGGATTGGCCCTTTGGTTTTCAAGCCAAAACTTAAGGGGAAAGGTTTTATCTTTTCTAGACAGTGTGCGGGAAAAATTTGGGGATTATGATGTAGTTAAAGATCCCTTTTACTTACAGCTTACGCGGTCACCCAGAAAAAATCCCGGGAAAAAACTTCCGAAACTTTAAAAAAAATCCCGGGTCAAACCTTCCCTAAATTTGCCTCAGAGAAATTCAACCCCTTTAAAAACTGGCTCAAGTCTGCATCAGTACCACTTATGACGATCGGGGTAAATCCGTAGCACGGGGGGGGAATTTAAACGTAAAATATCCTCCAACATGTTCACTTTTACAGAAAGGTTTGAGAAAAACCCTATTTAAAGGGGGCTGCAAAAATAGCAGAGGGTTTTTTTCCTTAAAACCTTTCGCCCTGACCTCGGGAGAGAAAAAGGGCCAGTCCATTGTAATTTCATTTGCAATTTTATAAAAAAAGGATGGTAAGTCTGTAGATAGGGGGTTCCAAGCCAAGTTTGTTCTGCCTATTTCTGTAAAAAAACCCTGGCCACCTCATAAAAAAACTGCCCTGCCCCTAGGTGTAAATTTAGCAAAAATGGGCCCATTTTTAAACCAGTTGCTTCGGTAAAACAAAATAATTCCATTTCCCTTTTTTGTTCCCTGACCCTTTTAAAAACCCTTCAGGTCACAAGGTACTGTCACCCCTCAAACCCTGACTCTGAGGAGCGCCCTCCAGTTTATCCCGGGATACTGCTTCTCCCCAATCAACCTCTTAAAATCGGCACCCCGGGAGTAAACGGAAGTATACAGGGGAAAAGGGGGTACCTAAGGATTTTCCCCAATTTTCCCCCCCTTTCCCTCTGGCTAGGGGGGTTAACCTTGTTTGCCCGCTTTTTAAGGGGATTAGAAACCCATTGGTCGTGAGGCCCAAAGTTTTTCCCCATCCTCTTTTAATAACTTCCTGTTCTAAACGATCTGGCTGGGGGTTAGTCTTTCCCCCACCCCTTGTCCCCAAATAATCACCATTACCATACAACCCCCCAGTTCACAGGGAAAAAGGAGCACCCAAAATCTTTTTCCTAACTGTCCCCGTTACCCGTCCCAACGTCCCCAACTGTCAAATCCCCCCTCGGGCCCCCTTTGTCAACTACCACTCCCTCATACGCCTAACGTAAGTCTTGGCAAGGTATTCTCTGAACAACTACTTGCTAAAGGCTAAACCCGAGAGGGATGCTACTCTGCCCTCGGTACCATGCCAAAACCCTTTCCCTAAAGATCAATCACCCCTTCCCCTTCTTTTTTTATACCAGGAAAAAGGGTTTTCTTAGGGAGGCTTTAAAAACTGCAAAAAACTTTTTGATGATCCCATTGGGGGTAAAATTTCCCCACCAATTGTATTGCCAATCAACTTGAGAGACCCAATCATGGAGATCGCTCAGGAAAAACAACCCGGGTCAAAAGGAAATTTTAAAAAAAACTTGTGACAAAAAAACTAAATGATTTTTACTGGCCAGGTTTTAAAAAAAGACATAACTTCAATGATAAATTTCCCTGTCCCATTGCCAGATTAGGGGAAAACCAAAACCCCAAAATTTTTCCTCATTTACCCACCCCAAACCCCTACCAAGTGCCTAAAAAAACCTTTTCAAAAGATCTCTTTGACATGTTGGCCCATTGCCCAAAACCAGGAGAGGGAACCATACACCTCAAATTATGTGCCCAAAACCACCCGATCCCCCGGGAGGTTTTCCCCCACTTAAAAACTTTAAAGGGCCAAAAAAATTTGTGCCCAAAACTCCACTAAACCCTGTTAAACCTACCTTTGGAAATACCTAGGGAAATTAAAAGTGCCCCGCGGCACAAATTTCCGAGCGGTCTTTTTTGCGGGCAGTTCGGAAAGAGCTTGGAATCCACAGACTTTTCTACGGCATACCATCCTAAATCACAAGGTGTTTTGGGGAGAGATTTTCCCCAGACCTTTAAGGCACTTTTTCCGAAATTTTTGCCCATGACAAGGCCCCAAGAAGGGGAAACGAAGCCTTACCTTTCGTCCTTTTTCGCCATCCGGGGACCCCCAAACCGAGCCCTTGGTGTTGCTCCCTTTGGCTTTTGTTTGGGCGAAGGGTTTGGGGGGCCCCCATTTTAAGGTAATCAAAGACAGATTGCTAAAAAAACATTTACCAGTAAATTTGTCACTATCATTTAAATACTTGAAAAATTTAAGAAAAACCTTGCCCAAAGTCCCCCTCTTTTGTTTCAAAGCTCTCAAACAACTGGGGGGTTTAATTAAAAAAACACTAAAATAGAAAAAGCTAAAGTAAAAACATTAAATGAAGGTACCAATTACTTGTTTTTTTTTTCCCCACCCTTTGGGGTTCCCTTTTACAACAAAAATACCATGGCCCCTTTAACACCGTAAAAAGGTCAGTGACAATAACTATATCAAAAACACACTCCCGCCCCGCCGAAAGCACTCAGCTTTAAATTTAATTTTCTACTGAAATTATACAAGAGTAGACCAAAACCCTTTACCTGATACAAATAAAAAAACCTGATTCAAATACAATGCCAGTTTTCAAACCCTTTTGTACCTGAAAATACCACCACCCTTGTAAAAGGGACAGATTGTTTAAAAAAAAACCCAAACCCAAATTTGGGAATCTCAGGGGATTACCCAACCCACCTATTTTTTCTCACAGGAGAGACATAAAAACCCCCATTATGCTAAACCATAAAGAGTCCCCTTGGCGATCATCCTAAATATGGTTAAACATGCCTCCACGATTCGAGCTTCTTCCCCCGGAACCCCCCCTCTTCGTCAACCACCCCCACCGACTACATCCTCGGGAAAAGTTTCCAAAATTTAGGGGAAGATTTGGGTTATCACCCAGCAGGGACGGGTTTTTCCCCGCCATCTCCGTGGGCGTCACCAGGGATTCTCGTCCCCAAAGGAGGAAAGGACAACTGCGCCTCCCGCACGGAAAAACCGCAGAGTAAAAAGCTGTGAAATGTTTTCCCGGGCCCTACCCTCTCCAAGAATAGATGATTTTCATCAAAAAGGTTTTGGGGGGGACTAATTTTATAAAAAAAATTGCCCTTTCTTTAAGGGGTACTACCAAATACCCCTTAAAGGAAAAGGCCCAAAAATATCGCCTTCATCCCACCCTTGGTCTTTTCCAAAACAGAGTCATGCCTTTTGGGATGAGGAAAGCCCCCTTTTACTTCCCAAAAAACAATGGACCCACTTATTTTCAGGATTGGGTGGAGTTTTTTTTTACTTAGACGAAAATTCTGAAATTTAAGAGCATGGGAAACGCACCTTCTAAAAATCCGGGGAATTTTTGGGCCAGGTGCAGGGGGCAAACTGACCCCTCAAAACTGGCCCAAAACCACCTTCAGCCGAGCCACGGTGACCCTACCGGGGGCAACGAGGGGGGACAAAAGGCCCAAATAGACCCAAAAAGGCCAAAATCTCCGCCATCTTTTTGGGGTTTCCCCGCCCCTTTCTACTCGGAAGGGCCCTTTCGGCCGGGTTTCTGGGTAGGCAGGTTATACCGGAGATTCTGTCCCAACTTTGCGGCCCCCTAAACCCTCCCTCTTTACCCGGGTCACTTTGTGGGGGGTGGGGGACCTACAAATGGACGGGGCGTCCGCCAAGCCGCCTTCAAAACCCAATTAAAAACTTCCTGTCCCAGGGTCCCCTGCCCCATCCCCTCCCGAAATTCCCCCAAACCCTTTGCTCTGCAAACAGATGCCCGCGACACCGCTTTAGGGGCTGTACTCTTAGAAAAGGTGGGGGGGGGCATTCTTACCCTTGGCATATACTCCAGCAAGTTAACATCCCCCAAAAGCGGTCCGCACCTCGAGAAAGAAATTCTGGCCCAAACGTCTCAGCGGGACAAAAAAAATTTGTGTTATTCCAGCCAAGTCAAGATCCTTTAAAAAAATCTACATGATCACAAAACCCCTGGTTTTTCCCAAATCGTGCCAAATTACCAATCAAAGCCTTTTCCCCATGGTTCTCTCCTTCCCCCAAACCCTTTCAAACCCCGACCATTTATCCCCATCAAAGGGGACCGACAACATCAAATTTCAGACGCTCTCTCTCGCACCCAGAGGCTCACCCTTTAAAAGTTCAATCCTAAAGACCCAATTCCCAGTGGCGTCGGGTTTTTGGGGGGGGGTACATAAGCTTCGCCTTTTCCTTTATCCTGTGTGCCACAACACACACAACACACCACAACACACACCCAACACACAAAACACACACACACAAAAACACTGCCTTGGGGTACCACTAACACCCTTCCCCCCAATCAACACGAAAAGGAAAAAAACCGGAAAATACTCCGGGGGTCTACCGGTTTGTTTCGACTCCCAAAAATAGTGAAGGAAAACCCCAAAGGGAAATCGAGGGCATTTATAACCCCCGTTTTCCCTTTTTTTAGTCGTCATCTGTATATAGCTGAAGGTTTTCTACCTCCGGGGGGGGGGGGAAAAATAGCAGTAAAACCCCCTTCTTTGTACCCCCAAGTAAGTAAAACCAAAACCCGCAAAATTAGCAAAGGGAAAATTTACTCAAGTAACTCCATTATTTTTATTTCTAACTACCCGTGGTGAAAAATTTTCTTAGTATTTTTTTTTGTGTTTTTTTCTAAAGGGGGAAATTTTCTTGTGTTATGTTATTTGGGCTTTGGGTTATATAACATTTTCTTTAGTCCCTCTTTTTTGTGCTTTAAAAGCAAGATCATCTTACTTCCCTTGCTTTCAAAGGGGATTTTTTTTTTTTTGTATTAGTAAATTTTTTATTTTTATCTACTTTTTTTCCATTCACCTTTTTTTTATGGTTTCGGGCGTTTTTAGTCTCCCCTACTCATTTTCTAACAACTCACTGTCCCCGCTCGTAAAACATTGAATTGAGGGTTTTTTTATTGTATTTCACCTTTGTTTCTTTTTTTTGAAACAAAGCCTAAGGGGTAGGTGGGGTTGGGGACAAATTCCCCGGAACACTCAGGAGCTAAAAAACCCTTTTTTTTTTTATTTGTCCGCAGTTTTGGGTTGTTTCTCTAACAATGGCCTTTTACATTCAAAAGAAAAAAAGTGGTCAAATGTCCCAAAAAATATTTTGGGTAAAATCTGGGAAGCTTTACTTTGAAGACTCAAAAGGGGGAACATTTCTGACTTTGTTTAAAAGCGTGTATTTTGGGGTACTTCAAAGTAACCCCTTGGGGGAACCCAAAAACAAGCATTGGGCTCCTCACAAAAATGTGCAAAAAACCCGTGTTGAGACTTTGGGGTCATGGTCTCAAGGAAAGAAGGCTAAACTTAAAATTTGGAGGCCTTGGGGTTTTGGGGAAACCAAGCAATCATTTGATGACTGCTATTTTTTGCCTTGTCAATGTAAAAAGGGTTTTAAAAAAAAACAAGAAATATTTGCAATACCCAAGTATCCTTCAGCTATTCGACCTTACCATAGGGAAAAAATACCTGCCCAATATTACTGGCTTCAAAAAATGATGAAAACAGATTCTGTCCCCTGTCCCAGTGAAGAAGACCACAATATTTTTTCAGCCACATGAAGTTTGTGAAAAACCAATTTGTTTACTAGTCTCTTTGAAGATTGGTTAGAGATTTTATTACCAAAAGAGTTGCGACTGTTGTTTCAAAAAATGCAGAGAAATCAAATTTAAAACCCCGGCAAAGGTGTCTCATTTATCGTAACGGAAGAAAAACTGCGTAAGTATTTCCTTTCAGAGGCCCAGCTTTCATTTTACTGATTAGAAGGCTACTTTCTTTTTAGGGGATGCTAGCAATGTTTTAAAGGGATTGGAGGTTTTTTTTTGACAGTTCCAAAAGAATTTGAAATGTTTCTGTTACCAATGGAAATAAGTATGCTCGTACCAATAGGTCATTTGTAAAACTTAAAGAAGAATAAAAACAACATAAAGTTTTCCTAGGGGTTGCAATATCATGTTCGGGGGTTTAAATTTTGTCTTTAAAAATATTTAACTTTTTTTTAGGTCAGCAAGGAGGGTACAAAAAATACCCGTTTTTGTTTATGGGACAGTAGAGCTACAGCAACATTGGGGGAAAAAAGAAGGCCTCAGCGACAGAGTTTTGGGATCTGGCGATAAGAAAGTATCAATGATCTCTAGTGGTAGGGAAGAAATTGCTTCCCCCCTTGCACTAAAACTTGGGTTTATGAAGCAGTTCGTCAAAAGCTCTTTATCACAGTGGAGAAAGCTTCAGCTATATATTTCAACTTTTTCCCGGGCTTAGTAAGAGGAAAAAAAGGGTGGAATATTATGGACTAAAAAAGAACACTAAGAGAGATCCAAATTTTATCAATCAATGAAGAGACAGAAGAAAGAGCTTGGAATGCATTTTTTTAATGTGGTGAAGAATTTTTTAGGGAATAAGAAAGCAGCAACTATGAAGAATTGTGGAAAAGTATTGACCTGCAGATCTTTGGATTAGAAAGAGTATCAAGGTCACTATTTACACAAAATTTGGACAAGTTTCCGGAAAACCTTTGGGGGTGTGAGCGAGGACAAAGGGGGGCGTTTTTATCAGGACATTAAACAAAGGGAAAACGGTATCAAGGCCCGGGGGGACTCACATTGAGGGGGATTTTTGCTGGAGTTGATGAGAGACAACCCAGAAGCTGTAATCAGAGATCAGCCCAAAAAAAAAAAATTCCATAACTGTACTTTTCATTGATCTGGCACCATATATTGTATTTTTTATATTTTTTTTTTCAAATTTTGCACTATATTTGTTTACTTTTACATGGCCTTGTAATCTTTGTAATTCTTTGATTAAGAATAACAAAATTATTTCTAAAAATCAAATGTTTTTATCTTGAAACCTTCGATATATAGGCTGAGAGTCCTTTTATCAAAAAAATTTAAAAGCTATATCGCCCCAAAAACCTGATGGGGATAGACAAAAATTGAGTTATATTCGTAATCAGCACCCAAAACAGTTAGAATTTGTTTTAAAACCTTTGCCAGAAAAATCGGGGTTTACAGTGTTATCTAATAGTCTCTACATACCCGTGAATACCATTTTGGGGGCAATTTTTTTATTTGTAGTAAAAAATAAAGTCCCCTTTAGGACTAAAAAGGCGAGCACATTAGCAGAGCATCGGGGGGGCTGGGGGTTCAGAAAAAGAGCAAACTCATTCTTATTGCGATTTTTGCTATAAAATTTCATCATGGACAAGATAAAAGGGTACCCAAAAACTTTTAAAAACCCCTTTTTGCTTAAAGGAACCCCCCCTTGGGGGCCCCAACCCCACCAAAACGGGGGGCCCCCCAAAAAGGTTTATTTGGG
>JACEEZ010016970.1:0-22500 GCA_016584305.1 Chionoecetes opilio
ATTTTGAGTAACAAACTGTAGTCCAACAAAACATTAAAATTTATAAAACTTCAAAAAAACTACAAACTACTACGATAAACTACTAAACACATAAAATTCAACAAGCAGCCAGTTTGATCTACGTCCCTATGAAAGACAAAAAATGAAATAAACTATTAACGGAAAAGAATATGCATTTCTTCAGTATAACTATTTAAAATTTCATGAATAATTTGCATGTTATTTACATCACTGAAATTAGAAAATACGTCATGAACAGTATTAAATCTGTAAAGGTTTCTAATGTGTTGTGTTTAGGGGGCACACCCTACCAAAATGTTGTTCTGTTTGTATGTCACCACACACACAAGGGGGGCTCCTCGAGAGGAAGGCGACCACGTCCGCGCCTGTTCCAGCGTCCCTTTCCACTACAAAACTAGGACCACAGACTCAAAAAACGTGTAAACGACATCCTATGTAGATCGTTAATTACATGTTTCTTTTCATAAATGTCATGTACTTTAAATTCAGGGTTAATTGTTTTATATACATTGCATCTTGTTGCCTCAGAGTTAGCAATTGTGTGTGTGTGTGTACACACACACAAAACACACACCCCCACACACCCCATACATACACACACACACACACACACACACACACACCATACACACACACATACACCAACACACAAACACACCCCACACACACACACACACACACACACACACGTACACACACAAACATACACACACACACACACGAAACACACCACACACACACGTACACACACACACATACACACACACACACACGTACACACACACACACCATACACCACACACACACAGTAAAACACACACACACTACACACACACATAAAAACCACACACATACACACAACACCACACACGTACACACACAACGCACGTACACACACACACACATACACACACACAAAAACCACACGTAACACCACACATACACACACACACACATACATACACAACACATACACCACACACACACACACACACACACACACATACACACACACACACACACACACACACACACACAAACACACACACACACACGTACACACACACACACGTACACACACACACACATACACACACACACACACACAGTCCAAAAAAAGGGGAATTTTCTGTGACTTGTAAATTAAATGGAAGAGGAAAATTTAAGTGGATATATATATATATATATATTATAAAATATATATATAAAATATATATAAGAGAGAGAGAGAGAGAAGAGAGAGAAGAGAGAGAGATATTGATATTGATATATTTATTTGGCCATGTAGTTTTGTACATATGAACATATTACATATAGTGATAAAGCCAGGTCCAATAAGCCGAAGCTTTTATAGCCCTTTGAAAGCTATAATACCATAATAACATAGCAAGGGACTGTCAGGCCATTTTGAAATATAACATTTATGGATGATAATATGGAGTTAACAATAGTAAAACCAAACATTTTAAATGCATAAAAAAAAAAAATCTTTAAAAACCATAAAAAAAAAAAAAAACCACAATGACATTTATGGTTGTAAGAGTTTATAAATTTTCATTGTATTTGTCAAGCATGCTCTTTATCAAGTTACGTTTGAAAGATTTTAAGTTTTCATCAGTAATAAAAAGTTCTGGGAAGTTGTTCCGCTTTTAGTTGCCCCTTGACAAGATACTCTGTTGTGCATGTGATGTCCTGCACAATGGTATACGTAAATCATGTGGTCCCTTTGGGTTACATTGTAGGGTATTGCTCTAAGCCAAGGTCTAAAGGTAAAGAGTGTATGGATTTATGTACAAAAAGATTGGTTTGAAGGAGTATGACACACATACACATACACACACACACAGAGAGAGAGAGAGAGAGAGAGAGAGAGAGAGAGAGAGAGAGAGAGAGAGAGATGGATAAATATTAATAGAAAGAGGAAGAGAAGCAAATATGAATAAATGAGGAATAGGAAATGCCATAAACACCCACCACCACCACTACTACCTTATATCTCCCTCCCTCCCTCCCTCCCTCCCCTCCCTTCCTTCCCTCCTTTCCTCCCTCCCTTCCCTCCCTCCCTCCTTCCTTCCCTCCTTCCTTCTTCCTTCTCTCCCTCCCTTCCCTTTTCTCCATTCCCTCCCTCCCCTCCTTCCCTCCCTTCCCTCCTTCTCTCCTTCCCTCTCCCCTTCCTTCCTTCCCTCCTTCCTTCCTTCCCTCCTTCTCTCCTTCCCTCTCTCCCTTCCCTCCTTCCCTTCCATCCCTCCTTTCCTCCTTTCCTCCCTCCCTGTGTGTGTGTGTGTGTGTGTGTGTGTGTGTTGTGGTGTGTGTGTGTGTGTGTGGTGTGTGTGTGTGTGTGTGTGTGTGGTGTGTGTGTGTGTGTGTGTGTACATTCAAACATGCTGTAGCCCTCATAAAAAAATATTTAAACACTTCAGAAGCAGCCACTACAAATCACTCCTTGCCGCCACAACCTTAAAACACAAACATAAAACACACACTATAATTTATAAAACCTCAGCATTTTTTTAAACCTCAAAATTTTTTACTAACAATCTTATAACATTTTACTATCAATTCTTAAGTTTGTTTTCTCCCTGTCTCCATTCCCTTGTCTCCTTCCCTCCTTCCCTCCTTCCCTCCCTCCTTCCCTCCTTCCTTCCCTCCCTCCCTCCCTCCTTCCCTCCTTCCTTCTTCCTTCTCTCCCTCCCTTCCCTTCTCTCCTTCCCTCCTTCTTTCCCTCCCTCCTTCCCTCCTTCTTTCCCTCCCTCCTTCCCTCCTTCCCTCCCTCCCTCCCTCCTTTTCCTCCCTCCCTCCCTCCCTCCCTCCCTCCCTCCTTCCTTCCTTCCTTCCTTCCTTCTTCCTTCTCTTCCTCCCTTCCCTTCTCTCCTTCCTTCCTTTTCCTCCCTTCTTCCTTCCCTCCCTCCCTTCCCTCCTTCCTTCCTTCCCTCCCTCCCTCCCTCCCTCCCTCCCTCCCTCCCTCCCTCCCTCCTTCCCTCCTTCCTTTCTTCCCTTTTCTCCCTCCCTTCCCTTCTCTCCATTCCCTCCCACCTCTCCTTCCCTCCTTTCCTTCCTTCCTTCCTTTTCCCCCCCTTCTTCCTTCCCTCCTTCCTTCCTTCCCTCCTTCCCTCCCTCCATTCCTTCCTTCCTCCTTCCCTCCTTCCCTCCTTCCCTCCTTCCCTCCTTCTTTCCCCTCCCTCCCCTCCTTCCCTCCTTCCCTCCTTCCCTCCTTCCCTTCCTTCATTTTTTTATTACACATAATCTTGTTTCTGTGTTTGATTCTTTTTCTTTTCTTCATTTCTTTCTTTTCTTCTTTCTATTTTTTCTTTTCTTTTTCTTTTTATTTGTCTTAATTATTTTTTTTTCTTTCTTAATTTGTTTGTTTCTTAATTTATTTTTCTTTCCTGCTTAATTTCTTTCTATTTCTTTCTTTGTATTTATTTCTTAATTTCTTTTTTCTTTCTTTCTTAATTTCTTTCTTTTTCTTTATTTTTTTATTTCTTTCTTTTTCTTTTTAACTTAATTTCTCTTTTTTTTCTTTTTCTTTCATAATTTTTTTCTCTAATTTTCTTTCTTTTTATATTTTTTTTCTTTCTTTCTTTCTTTCTGAGTTAATTTATTGTGTTCTTTCTTTTTCTTATTTAATTAATAAATTTTTCTTTCTTTCAATGATATAAATTTCCTTGTTTTTCTTTCTTATTCTTTTTCAATTGATTTATTTCTTAATTTCCGTCTTTTTTTCTTAATTTCTTTCGTTTTCTTTCCCTCTTAATTTCTATCTTTTTCTTCCTTAATTTCTTTCGTTTTCTTTCCATCTTAATTTCTATCTTTTTCTTCCTTAATTTCTTTCGTTTTCTTTCCATTTTAAATTTTCTATTTTTTTCCCTTCCTTAATTTCTTTCGTTTTCTTTCCATCTTAATTTCTATCTTTTTCTTCCCTTTAAATTTTCTTTCGTTTTCTTTCCATCTTATTTCTATTTTTTTCTTTCTTAATTCTTTCGTTTTCTTTCCATCTTAATTTCATCTTTTTCTTTTTTAAAATTCTTTCGTTTTCTTTCCATTTTAAATTTCTATTTTTTTCTTTTTTAATTTCTTTCGTTTTCTTTCCATCTTAATTTCTATTTTTTTCCTTTCTTAATTTTTTTTCGTTTTCTTTCCATCTTAATTTCTATCTTTTTTTTCCCTTTAAATTTTCTTTCGTTTTCTTTCCATCTTAATTTCTATCTTTTTCTTCCTTAATTTCTTTCGTTTTCTTTCCATCTTAATTTCTATCTTTTTCTTCCTTAATTTCTTTCGTTTTCTTTCCATCTTAATTTCTATTTTTTTCTTTCTTAATTTCTTTCGTTTTCTTTCCATCTTAATTTCTATCTTTTTCTTTCTTAAATTCTTTCGTTTTCTTTCCATCTTAATTTCTATCTTTTTCTTTCTTAATTTCTTTCGTTTTCTTTCCATCTTAATTTCTATCTTTTCCTTTCTTAATTTCTTTCGTTTTCTTTCCATCTTAATTTCTATCTTTTTCTTCCTTAATTTCTTTCGTTTTCTTTCCATCTTAATTTCTATCTTTTTCTTCCTTAATTTCTTTCGTTTTCTTTCCATCTTAATTTCTATCTTTTCCTTTCTTAATTTCTTTCGTTTTCTTTCCATCTTAATTTCTATCTTTTTCTTTCTTAATTTCTTTCGTTTTCTTTCTTAATTTCTATCTTTTTCTTTCTTAATATATAGATTTTCTTTCTTTCTTACTATCACCTTATTTCAGTCTTTTACTTACTGTCTTAATTTATATTTTCCAATCTCTCTTATATCATTATTAAAATCATTATTATTGTTACACTTACTTGTGCTAATTGTCCATCTCCTCCTCCTCCTCCTCCTCCTCCTCCTCCTCCTCCTCCTCCTCCTCTTCTTCCTCCTCCTCCTCCTCCTCCTCCTCACCTTAACCCCTTTCTTACCCCACAGCAACGCTGGGTCACGTCCCGTTTCCGCAAATACTAATCAAAGTAACTTAATCAAGCGCCCTGAAACAGTGGACCGTAGACGCCCTGCCGGTAAACCCTCACGCAAGGTTACCAAAACTATCAAGGAACTTAAATTACTCTACACAAATGCCAGAAGCATTATTTTAAAGCGTAACGAATTATTAGCATACGTTGTTGCCGAAACGCCAGATATCGTCAGTATCACTGAGAGTTGGGTCAACACAAAAGATAAACATTTATTAGCTGAAATAGCCATTCCAGGCTATAAGACTTTCCAAAAATTGTCGCACCATAAAGAGGTGGAGGTGTCATTCTTTACTTTAAAAGAAAATTTGCAAGCAATCGAAATCGATAAGTAAACAAAGATCATTATGACTCAGTCTACCAAAGATTAAGCTAAACGGTAATTGCTAACTATTGGGACAATATATCGTCCTCCCAAATCTAGGGCGGAAGTAGATTGCCTCCTGTAGGACGAGATAAAGTCAGTTGTGACAATAATAACGAAAACAATTATTTGTGGAGATTTTAACCTACCTCATATAACTGGAATAATAATTCTGCTGATAGAGAAGGTATGCGATTGCTTGATATGGTGAAACGAAGTTATTTAAAATCAGGTGGTCCGTGAGCCTACAAGGGATAATAGTATCCTAGATTTAGTTTCACTACGGACATTGATCTGATTGATTACTGCGATATAGGTAAACAGTGATCCGGGCTAATCAGATGGGGCATAAATTGCAATGTAGACATCACAGAAAATCGGTTTATTAGTCCCAAATTATAATAAAGCAGATTTCACGAAGATCAGCAGGGTACTAAGCGAAGTTATGGATTGACCTATAAATGTAAAAACGCCGAAAACATGTGTAATGTATTCACTAATAAACTCCAATGGGTGGTGGAAAAACATGTTCCCATGGTAAGAAAGCGTTTGAATAACATAAACAGACCCAGTTGGATGAAAAATGAGACCCAAACAAATCATTGGCAGAAAGCGCCGAGCGTATAAAGTTTACAAACGATCAAATGCAGACTGCGATTCTAGAGAATACAATGACGTCAAACGTCACTGCAAAGGACTAATTAAGTCTAAAAAGCGCGAGTATGAAGAAAAAATTGCAAAGGAATCCAAATCAAACCCGAAAAGGTTCTTTCAATACGTTCGAAGTAAAAAAAACGTCAAAACAAGTTTGGACCACTGAAAAATAATAATAATATTTTGGTAAATGAAAATAAAGTATGGCGTTCGTACTCAATGATACTTTAATGCGGAAATTTATTAAAGAAGACGAACTCCATTACCAGAACCAGTAACATGTATTCGGGACTCAAAAGGGATAGACTGGTAATAAGAGAGATAACTTTAGACGAAATATCAAAGTTTTTTGCTGAAACTTGACCCAGCAAAATCCGGGGGGGTGGACGAAATCTCGCCGCGACTACTTCGCGAATGTCACAGTCCAACTTTCGCTCCCATTAAAGATTATTTTTAATAAATCGCTAAGTGAAAAAAATGTTCCTAGTATGGGGAAATTTGCTAATGTTACACCGATATTCAAGAAAGGGAGTAAGAGCCTCGCAAGTAATTATCGCCCAATTAGTCTAACGTCCGTGATTGTTAAACTATTTGAGAAATATTGCGGATAAATAGTGTTTTTTTCTCGATGAAAATAACTCTATACTAAACTCCCGCATGGATTTCGAAATAAGAGATCCTGCTTAACAAAACCTACTGGATTTTTTTAATGTCATTTATTCAAACTGGGACGCTAAAATTCCCTCGATGTAATATACCTTGATTTTCAGAAAGCCTTCGATACAGTTCCACATAAGCGACTGTTGCCAAACTAAGGGCACATGGCATAGGAGAGCAATTATGTTCATGGATTGGCGATTGGCTTTCAAATCGTAAACAACGGGTAGTAAAAAATGGTGAGGCATCTGATTGGTTAGATTTCCCCTAGTGGGGTGCCTCAGGCTCGGTCTTGGGGCCTACTCTTTTTCTGATATATATCAACGATCTGGATGCGGACTTGTATCTAAAAATAACATTTGCAGATGACACCAAATTAGGCGGTAAAACATATACTAGAGAAAACTGCGAACTCATACAAAGTGATCTCGACAAACTATCAGATTGGGGTGATAAATGGCTATTAAAATTCAATTCCGATAAATGTAAAGTAATGCATATAGGCACGATAACCTCAATTATAACTATCAAATGCAAAATAAATCGTTAACAGCAGGAAAAGGTTTGGTGTCATCATCCGTAAAGATCTGAAAACCAGTTCGCATTTTCCTAGCTGGGCCCGTAAAAAGGGAAATATGATTTTTTGGGGTTTTTTAAACGTAACTTTTTAACATAAAACTCCGAAAGTAATGACACAATTATTTCACGTCCTTGGTTTGGCCGCACTTGGGAAAATTCCGTTCAATTTGGTCGCCCTGTTTCATAAAAGATCAAGCCAAATTGGAATCAGTGCAAAGAAGAGCAACCAAACAAATTCCATCTCTGGGGAAATTCATCTTATGAAGAGAGACTGCGGAAACTTAATAGTTTTTTCCTTAAAAGGGTCGTAGAATCCGTTGGGACTTGATAGAAACCTTTAAAAATCCTAAAAGGTTTTTATGTCATTAATCAAGAGAACCTATTCGAGCTTTCAACTCAAGTGACAACAAGAAAAAATGGTTTTAAAACTAAACGGTCAACGTTGCATCACCGATCTCCGTAAAAATTATTTCAAAGTTAGAGTCGTTATCGATGGAACAAATTACCAGCAAAAGTTGTCGAGCCAACACAATAACTACATTCAAAAACAGACTTGACGCGCACTGTAAAGTAAATGGGTATTGATAGTGCGAATTCGTATCTAGTCCCCCGTATCGATTAGTTGTAGTGGTAGTGGGAGTTGTAGTTAGTATTTTTCATATCCTATTTATTCTGCACTATGAAACTTTTCCCTGTTCCTATCCTCTTTTAGGGGCATGTAAACATTTTCCAACTGTTTTCTTACAAGTAGTTGATAGTTAGTAGTATGTAGTTCAGCAGATACCCTCGCTATGGACCAATAGGTCTCCTGGTGTCTGTTACTCCTATGTAATCCTATGTAATCCTCCTCCTCCTCCTCCTCCTCCTCCTCCTCCTCCAACTTTCTACAACACTTTTAAGCAGCCTTCAACTTTGCTATTCTTTGACCTCTAACACGTAGAAACTATAGCGGTAGAAAGTAGTCACACAGGCAGCTTCGTTTGACCTAATAGTGCTGTTGCTGCCTGTCCTTCCTTTGTACTCCTTTGTCTTCCTCCTCCTCCGTATTATACTGTCGACAAACCAGTTCATAATAATGCCATGCCGGTCACGTAATCGACACAAGTCAAGGTTAGGTTATGGACGGCAACCAGAACATTTACCACCTCTCTCTCTCTCTCTCTCTCTCTCTCTCTCTCTCTCTCTGGCCTTTTTCTTATTCAGTTGAGAGAGAGGTATACATACATACCATACATACATAGTACATACACACATACAGTCATACAGTAGAGACTGACGGACAGACAGACAGATACACACCGATGGTCCAGTTGATAGCGTGCTGGCCTGCCATTCTGTGGTAGCCGGTTCGAATCCTCACTGCTCCCGGGGATTTTTCACTGACAAACTCGGGCGGTTACTGTCCCTCTTGAGCAAGGGATGGGGATGTGTGGTGTGTGAGGTCCCAGCATTGCCCAAAGATCGGTAATAATGAGCTCCAAGCTCGCACCGGGAGGGTGAAACTGGCGATCGCGAGTCCTGTGTGTGGGTGAGACCGTGGGTGAATAACACACACACACACACACACACACACACACACACACACACACACACACACACACACACACACACACACACACACACACACAGAGACAGTAGACAGGTTTACTGAGTTTTACTTAACATGTAGTGGCGGTGACGGACTATCTGAGGCCACGCAGGCAAGTGTAAGGAAGCAGCAGGTTTGAGGCAGGGAAATATGCACATGTAGTATTCAATTAAACGTGGACACCCGTCATGCTTAACAAGGCATGAAGGCTTACAGATACAGGGAGGATTGCTTAATAAGGCTTGGCATGTACTTGTAAACGTATTGAAGGAAGCTCAGACCCACGTAACGCCTAACATAACAAGGGATGAAGGCTGACAGATAATTGGACGATATTAAAAGGTTTGGATTAAACTTATTAAACATAACAATATAGATTTTGAAGCATACAACGAAGGACGTGCGAGTATTAGGAGAACATCCACACTCGTATTGGATTACACTTGACAGACGTAATGCTTAACAAGGGACGAAGGTTTACGGAGGCTTAGATAATATCACTAAGGCTTCGAATAAACTTATAAAACGTAACAATATAGTTTTTGAGGCATAAAAAGAAGGACTTGCGAGTATTAGGAAAATATTCACACTCGTATCTAATTACACTTGGACAGACGTAATGCTTGACAAGGGATGAAGGTTTACAGATGCTTGAACACTATTAAAAGGCTTGGATTAAACTTATAAAACCTAACAATATAGTTTTTGAGCCCTATTGAACGATTTGCTGATACTTACAAAAACTGGACGTAATTTCTAAGAAGGGATGAAGGGTTACGTCATTTCTAAGAAGGGATGCATGGATAATATTAAAAGGCTTAGATTCAATTTATAAAACGTAATATTAAAGTTTTTGAGGCATGAAAAGAAGGACTTGCGAGTATTAGGAAAATATTCACACTCGTATCTAATTACATTTGGACAGACGTAATGCTTGACAAGGGATGAAGGTTTACAGATCCTTGAACACTATTAAAAGGCTTGGAATGTATTTATAAACGTATTGAAGTACTCGTTGAAATAGGAAAGAAAGAAAGAAGGAAAGGAAGGAAAGGAAGGAAGACGAAGGAAAGGACTCGTTGAAGGAAGCTCAGACATACGTAATTTTTAAGATGATGAAGGGTTACAGATACATGGACGCTTAAAAAGGCTTAAATTGTACTTATAAAGAGTAATAATATAGTTTTTCAGCCATAAAAAGAACGACACAAATTGGAAACATAGGAATATAGATACGTGAACGATGTAATAAGGCTTACAGTGAACTTATGAAGGTAACAATACAGTTTTTGAGGCATAAAAAGAACGAAAAGAACTGGACATAATCTTTAAACACAGGAAGAAAGTTTTACAGATACAGGAACGCTTAAAAAAGGTCTGGAGTGAACCTGTAAATCGTACCAATACAATGTTTGAGGCAAAAACTGAACGGAAAAAGCTTGAAATAAAAATCGAAAATAAAATAGAAAATCTTCAAACGCAGGGATAAAAGCTTACAGATACACGAACAATATTAAAAGACTTGGAATGAATTCATAAAACGTAATATTAAAGTTTTTGAGATATAAAAAGAACGGCAAAAACTGTAAATAATCTTGAATCACATGAATAAGACGTATTTTACACAAGAATCAGACGAATAAGACGTATTTTACACAAGAATCAGACGAATAAGACGTATTTGACACAAGAATCAGACGAATAAGACGTATTTTACACAAGAATCAGACGAATAAGACGTATTTTACACAAGAATCAACGAATAAGACGTATTTTACACAAGAACAGACGAATAAGACGTATTTTACACAAGAATCAGACGAATAAGACGTATTTTACACAAGAATCAGACGAATAAGACGTATTTTACACAAGAATCAGACGAATAAGACGTATTTTACACAAGAATCAGACGAATAAGACGTATTTGACACAAGAATCAGACGAATAAGACGTATTTTACACAAGAATCAGACGAATAAGACGTATTTTACACAAGAATCAGACGAATAAGACGTATTTTACACAAGAATCAGATGAATAAGACGTATTTTACACAAGAATCAGACGAATAAGACGTATTTTACACAAGAATCAGACGAATAAGACGTATTTTACACAAGAATCAGACGAATAAGACGTATTTTACACAAGAATTAGACGAATAAGACGTATTTGACACAAGAATCAGACGAATAAGACAAATGTTCAAGGCGCATGAATATGTAGTATTTATCTGGAAAACTGGAACAAGATTGTAATATATGTAAGAATGTAGTTTTTTTTTGTGCCCATGAATATCTGCATGGTTATCTTGAAGGAGGAAACATTTGTTTTATGTGAAGCAATAAATTTGTGGCTGCGTTTGAAGACATTAGTGTTGAAGACAAGATTATGCTTAACCCCTTGAGGCCCAGAGCGAAATTTCAATTGTAATTTGGGTACCATTAGATGATTTTTAGTGACTATAAGCAAGATTTTATAGCTATGGGATTTTATAGCTATTTTATAGGATGTTTAGTATCCTTGTCCACTAACTAATTTGGTATATTAAGTGACTTCGTAATTCTATGGCTCGACAACATACGATTTTTCTATAGCCAAGGAAAGGTCTGGGCGTGAAGGGGTTAAAGGCAGGATTTTATTATTATTATTTTTGTTTATCCTATGACTTTATATGAAAAAGGAAGGATTTTGATGAACAGAAATTTTTATAGTTTTTAGATAGACGCTTGGAAATTTTGTAACATCTTATGATCATATAAACTGTAAGAAATAAACTTGTTAATGAAGAAATTGAAACCTTGAAACATAAAATCATTCGCCACAACATTTTCTCACTCCTCCTGAAACAAAAGAAAAGTGAGGCAAGGCAAGGAGAATTAACCCTTGAGGCCCAGAACGTAATTTCCATTGTAATTTGTGTACCATTAGACGGTTTTTAGTGACTATAAGCAATGTTTTTATAGATATGACGTGTTTAGTATCCTTGTCCACGAGCTAATTTGGTATATTCAGTTACTTTTCGTTATTTTATGGCTCGACAACATACACTTTTTTATAACCAAGGAAAGGTCTGGGCGTGAAGGGGTTAATGTTTGTTTGGAAAGAACATCAAAAAAGGCAAAAAGTTTTATGTTGACATATGATTAATTGGATTTAATTGATTCTCCTCTTCCATCCAGACACAACAGAAAGATGAGAGAGAAGAGATGCAACGTTTATTTTCAGTTTATTTTTATTGGCAAAGTTTATTTCTATTTTCAAAGTTTATTTTTATTGGCAAAGTTTATTTCTATTTTCAAAGTTTATTTCTATTTGGGAAAGTTTATTTCTATTTTCAAAGTTTTATTTTTATTGGCAAAGTTTATTTCTATTTTCAAAGTTTATTTCTATTTTCAAAGTTTATTTCTATTTTCAAAGTTTATTTCTATTTTCAAAGTTTATTTCTATTTTCAAAGTTTATTTCTATTTTCAAAGTTTATTTCTATTTTCAAAGTATATTATTTTCTATTTTCAAAGTTTAGTATTTCTATTTTCAAAAGTTTATTTCCATTTTCAAAGTTTATTTCTATTTTCAAAATTTATTTCCATTTGCAAAGTTTATTTCTATTTTCAAAGTTTATTTCTATTTTTTAAAGTGGTTTTTTAATTTTCAAAGTTTTTTTTTTCTATTTCAAAGTGTTTTCAATTTTCAAAGTTTTTTTCTATTTTCAAAGTTTAGGACTATTTGAAAGTTTATTTCTGTTTTCAAAGTTTTAAGTTCTGGCTGTAATATTATTTGGGAAAGAACAGAAAAAAAGGGCAAAATAAATCATGTTGGAATGGTTAGCAAAATAGAATGGGAGATATGTGGCAATTGTTAATGGAAGGAAGTGGGAGGAAGGAAGGAAGGAAGAAAGAAAGAAAGAAAGAAAGAAAGAAAGAAAGAAAGAAAAAAGAAAAAAAGAAAGAAAGAAAGAAGAAGAAAGGGAAGGAAGGAAGGAAGGGAAAGGGAAAAAGGAAGGAGAGAATTGAGAGTAGAAGGGAAGGGAAATGAAGGAAGGAGGAAAGGAAAGGAAGGAAGAAAGGGTGGAAGAAAGGAAGGATGGAAGGAAGTATGGAAGGAAGGAAGAAAGGAAGGAAGAAAGGAAGTAAGTAAGTAAGAAAGAAAGAAAGTAAGAAAGAAAGAAAGAAAGAAAGGAAGGAAGCAAGCAAGCAAGGAAAGAAGCAAGGAAGGAAGGAAGGAAGGAAGGAAAGAAATATGCATACATACACATATAAAGACAGACAGACTGACACACATACACGCACATGAAAAGGGAAGGAAGGAAGGAAGGAAGGGAAAGGAAAGAAAGAAAGAAAGAAAGGAAAGAAGGAAGTAAGGAAGCAAGGAAGCAAGGAAAAAAAGAAGGAAGGAAGGAAGGAAGGAAGGAAGGAAGGAAGCAATAAAGGAAGGAAGAAAGAAAGAAAAAAAGGAAGGAAGGAAGGAAGGAAGGAAGGAAGGAAGAAAGAAAGGAAAGAAGGAAGGAAGGAAGGAAGTAAGGAATGAAGGAAGGAAGCAATAAAGAAAGAAAGAAAGAAAGAATGAAAGAAAGAAAGAAAGGAAGGAAAGAAGGAAGGAAGCAAGGAAGGACGGAAGGAAGGAAGCAATAAAAGGAGGAAGAAAGAAAGAAAAAAAGGAAGGTAGGAAAGAAGAAAAGGAAGGAAGAAGGAGGAAGCAATTTAAAAAAAGGAAGAAAAAAGAAAGAAGAAAGGAAGAAAGAAGGAAAGAAGGAAGGAAGGCAGGAAGGAAGGAGGAAGGCAAATGGTGAATACAAAACAGGGTGAGGCAGCCTTGGGGAACACTGNTCCTTTTTTTTTTTTTTTTTTTTTACTTTTTTTTTCCCTTTTTCCTTTTTAATTTCTTTTTTCCCCTTTTTTTTTTTTTTTCTTTCCCTTTTTTAATTTCTTTTTTTTTTTCTTCCCCTTAAATTTTCTTTCGTTTTCTTTCCTCTTAATTTTATTTTTTTTTTTCTTAATTTTTTTCTTTTTTCTTTCCATCAAAATTTTTCTTTTTTTTTCCTTTTTTTCTTTTTCTTCCCTTTAAAAATTTCTTCTTTTTCTTTCCCTTTTTTTTTTTTTTTTCTTTTTTTTTCTTTTTTTTCATTTTTTTTTCCCTTTTTTTCTTTCTTTTTTTTTTCTTTTTTCTTTCCATCTTAATTTCTATCTTTTTTTTCCCTTTTTTAAATTTCTTTCGTTTTCTTTCCATTTATTTCTATCTTTTTCTTCCTTAAATTTCTTTCTTTTTTCTTTCCATCTTAAATTTCTTTTTTTTTTTTTTTCCTTAATTTCTTTCGTTTTTTTTTCCATCTTAATTTTATTTTTTCTTTTTTTAAATTTTTTCTTTCTTTTCTTTCCTTTAAATTTTTCTATTTTTTTCTTTTTTTTTTAAATTCTTTCGTTTTTTTCCATTTTAATTTTATCTTTTTCTTTCTTAATTTTTTTTCGTTTTCTTTCCATCTTAATTTCATCTTTTTTTCTTTTTTTTTTCTTTTTTTCCTTTAAATTTCTTCTTTTTTTCCCTTTTTCTTTTTTTTCTTTCCATCTTAATTTCTATTTTTTTTCTTCCTTAATTTCTTTGTTTTTTTTCCCCATCTTAAAATTTCTATCTTTTCCTTTTTAATTTCTTTCTTTTTTCTTTCCATCTTAATTTCTATCTTTTTTTTTCTTAATTTTTTTCTTTTCTTTTTTAAATTTTTTCTATCTTTTTCTTTTTTTAAATATAGATTTTTTTTTCTTTCTTATTTTTCACCTTATTTCATCTTTTACTTACTGTTTTAAAATTTATATTTTCCAATCTCTCTTAAATCTTATTAAATTTTATTATTTATTTTACCTTATTTTGGCTAATTGTCCTCTCCCCCCCCCCTCCTCCTCCTCCTCCTCCTTTCCCCCCTCCTCCTTCCCCCCTCCTCCCCCCCTCTTCCCCTCCTCCCCCTCCTCCTCCCCCTTAACCCCCCTTTCTTACCCCACAGCAACGTGGGTCACGCCCCGTTTCCGCAAAAAAAATCAAAGAAATTTAATAAAGCGCCCTAAAAACAGGGGACCGTAACCCCTGCGGTAACCCTCACCCAATTTTTACCAAACTATCAAGGAATTTAAATTATCTACACAAATGCCGAACATTTTTAAAGCGTAACAAATTTAAATTAGCATACTTTGTTCCCGAAACCCCCTATGCCCCTATCACTGAGATTGGGGGGTAACACAAAAGAAAAACTTTATTGCTGAAATACCATTCCAGGCTATAAGACATTCCTAAATTGTCGCAGCCATAAGCAGGGGGAGGTGTTTCTTTACATTAAAGAAATTTGAAAGCAATCAAAATGATAAAGTAAAAAAAGATCATTTGCTCATCTACGCAAAGATTAAAGCAAACGAAAAATTGCTAACTATTTTGGGGACAATACGTCCTCCCAAATCAAATGCGGATAGATTCCCTCCTGATGACGAGAAAAAGTCAGTTTGAAAAATTTAAAAACGATACAATTATTTGGGGGGGATTTTAACCTCCCTAAATAAAACGGGAATAAAAATTCTGCTGATAGGAAGGTATGCGATTGTTGATAGGGGTGAACAAGTATTTTAAAATCAGGTGGTCCGTGACCCCTAAAAGGGGATAATAGTATCCTAGATTTAGTTTTTCACTAGACATTGATCTGATTGATTCTGCATATAGGAAAACATGATCAAGGAATCAGATCGGCATAAATTGCAATGTAGACTCACAAAAAATCGGTTTTACCCCAAAATTATAAAAAAGCAGATTTCACAAAGTCAGCAGGGGTACAAAGCGAATTTGAATATTGACCTACTAAATGGTAAAAAAACCCGAAAAAAATGGTAATGTATTCCTAAAAAAAACTCCGATCGGGGTGGATAAACATGTTCCCCATGGTAAAAAACTTTTTGAATAAATAAACAGACCCATTTGGATAATAGAGATCCAAAAAATCTTGGCAAAAAAGCGCCCTATAAAGTTTCAAACATCAAATGCGACGCGATTCTAGAAAATAATGCGTAAAAACGTCGCTGAAAAGGGACTAATTTAAGTCTAAAAAGCGCGAGTATGAAAAAAAAAAATTCAAGGAATCCAAAAAAAAACCCAAAAAGGTTCTTTAAATACGTTCGAAGTAGAAAAAACGTCAAAACAAGATTGGACCACTAAAAAATAAAAAAATATTTTGGGAAATGATAAAGGAGTATGGCGTTCGTACTAAAAATGAATCTTTAATGCGGTATTTATTAAAAAAGACGAAACTCCATTACCAGAACCAGTAACTTATGGGGGACTCGAAAGGGATAGACTGGTAATAGAGAGAACTAGACGAAATATCAAAGTATTTGCTGAAAAATTGACCCGCAAAATCCGTGGGGTGACGAAATCTCCCGCGACTACTTTTGCGAATGGGCACAGTCAATTTTTGCTCCCATTAAAAATTATTTTCAATAAATCGCTAAGTGAAAAAAAAAGTTTTCCAGTATGTGGAAATTGGTATGTTACACCGATATTCAAAAAAGGGATAAGAGCCTCGCAAGTAATTTTTCGCCCAATTAGGGGCTAACGTCCGTGATTGTTAAAATATTTGGAAAATATTGCGGGTAAAATGTCTTTTCTCGAGAAAATAACTCTATCTAAAATCCCGCATGGATTTTTGAAATAAAGACCTGCTTAACAAAAATACTGGATTTTTTTAATTTTTATTCAAAAATGGGACCAAAATTCCCTGGGTGTAATATACCTTTTTTTCAGGGAAAACCTTCGTACAGTTTCCCCATAAAGGGCTGTTGCCGCTAAGGGCACTGGATAGGGGAGAGCAATTATGTTCATGGATTGGCGATTGGGTTTTAAATCGTAAACAAAGGGGATAAAAAAAAATGGTAGGGATCTGTTGGTTAGATTAAATAGTGGGGTGCCTCGGGCTCGGTTTTTGGGGGTTCTCTTTTTTATATTACAACGACTGGACTGCGGACTTGTATCTAAAAAATCAAAATTTGCAGTGACACCCAAAATTAGGGGCGGGAAACTATACTAGAGAAAACTGCGAACTCTACAAATGATCTCGACAAAAAATACAATTTGGGGTGATAAAGGCTATTAAAAATTTAAATTTCCCATTTAAATTAAGTAATGCATATAGCAACGATAACCTCAATTATAACTATCAAAAGGGGGAAAAAAAAAATCGTTAACTGAACTACGCAGAAAAGGGTTTTGTGCATTTCCCGTAATGATCTGAAAACCCGTTCGCTTGCCTACTGCCAGTAAAAAGGCAAATATGAGTTGGGGGTTTTTAAAAAGTAACTTTGAACATAAAAATAAAAAAATAAAGACACAAATTAACACGTCCTTGGGTTTGGCCGCCTTGGAATATCCCCTTCAAAATTTTCGCCCTGTTTCATAAAAGTCAAACCAAATTGGAAACAGTGAAAAAAAGCACCAACAAATTTTTTCCGCGAAAATTTATCTTAGAAGAGAGATGGCGGAACTTTTAAAATTTTTTTCCTTAAAGGATCGTAAAAACCGTGGGCTTGAAAAACCTTTAAGATCCTAAAAGGTTTTTAGTCATTAAACAAAAAACCTTTTGAGCTTTCAACTCAAGTGACAACAAGAAAAAAATGGTTTTAAAAAAAATAAAAGGGCAACGTTGCATCAAAACCGACTCCTAAAAAATTTCAAAAGTTAGAGTCGTTGATCGATGGAACAAATTACCAGCAAAATGTTTTTCGGACCAACCAATAACTACATTCAAAAACAGACTTGACGCGACTGTAAATAATGGGGATTGTAGTGGAATTCGTATCTAGTTCCCCCCCCTATCGATTTGTTGTATGGGAGGGGGAGTTGTGTTTATTTTTTTTCATATCCATCATTCTGCACTTGAAACTTCCTGTTCCTTCCTCTTTAGGACAGGGTATCATTTTAAACTTTTTTAAAAGTATTGATGTTAGTATATGTGTTCGCAATACCCTCGCTAGGCCCCAATAGGTCTCCTTTTTGTCTGTTACTCTTGTACCCCTTTAATCCTCCTCCTCCTCCTCCTCCCCTCCTCCTCCCCCTCCTCCCCCCTTTCCCCCCCCTCCCCCCCTTTTCCCCTCAACTTTTTGGTTTTAATTTTCTTTTTCCTCTAACACTAGAAACTAAGGGGTAGAAGTAGTCAAAAGGGAGCTTCGTTTGCCCAATTGCGTTGCTGCCTTCCCTTTCCCTTTGTCTCCTTTGTCTTCCTCCTCCTCCGTTTATACTGTGGGGACAAACCGTTCAAAATAATCCACCCCGGTCACGTAATCGCACAAGTAAAGGGTTGGTTATGGACGGAACCGAACTTTCCAACCTCTCTCTCTCTCTTCTCCTCCCTCTCTTCCTCTCTCTTGGCCTTTTTCTTTTCAGTTGAAAAAGGGTATACATACATCCATACATACATATCATACACATACAGCAACGAAAGGACTGAGGGACAGACAGACAGAACACCCGAGGGTCCATTAAATAGCGTGCTGGCCTGCCTTTCTGGGGTCCCGGGTTTTCAAACCCTCCTGTTTCCGGGATTTTTCACTGAAAAATCGGGGGGTTACGTCCCTTTTTGGAAAGGGGAGGGGGATGTTGGTGTGGGGGTTTCCCGCATTGCCCAAAATCGGTAATAATGAGCTCCAAGTCGCCCCGGAGGGTGAAACGGCGATCGCGAGCCCTGTTGTGGGTGGACCGTGGGTGAATAAAACACACACACACCCCACACCCACACCACCACAACCACACACCACAACCCACACACCACAACACACAAACAACACACCACCACACACAAGACAGTAGACGGGTTTACTATTTTTTATTTAAAAATGTATGGGGTGAGGGAACTATCTGGGGCCAGCAGGCAAGTGAAAGGGGAAGCGCAGGTTTGAGGGGGGAAATTTTCCAAAATATTCTTTAAAACGGGGACACCCGTTCTTAAAAAGGCATAACTTACAGTAGGGGAGGTTTGCTTAAAAATTTTGGCATGTACTTTAAAACGTTTTAAAGGAAGTCAGCCCACGTAACGCAAAAATAACAAAGGGATGAAGGCTGACAGATAATTTTACATATTAAAAGGTTTGGATTAAAATATTAACATAAAATATAGTTTTTAAGATCAACGAGGGGTGCGAGTATTAGGAGAAATCCAACCTATTGGATTACACTTGAAAACGTAAAGCTTTAAAAAGGGGCGAAGGTTTGGGGGCTTAGATAAAATCACTAAGGCTATAAACTTATAAAAAATAAAAATATAGTTTTTGAGGCATAAAAAGAAGGACTTGCGAGTATTAGGAAAATATTCACACTCGTATCTAATTACATTTGGACAGACGTAATGGTTGACAAGGGATGAAGGCTTACAGATCCTTGAACACTATTAAAAGGCTTGGATTAAACTTATAAAACCTAACAATATAGTTTTTGAGCCCTATTGAACGATTTGCTGATACTTACAAAAACTGGACGTAATTTCTAAGAAGGGATGAAGGGTTACGTCATTTCTAAGAAGGGATGCATGGATAATATTAAAAGGCTTAGATTCAATTTATAAAACGTAATATTAAAGTTTTTGAGGCATAAAAAGAAGGACTTGCGAGTATTAGGAAAATATTCACACTCGTATCTAATTACATTTGGACAGACGTAATGCTTGACAAGGGATGAAGGTTTACAGATCCTTGAACACTATTAAAAGGCTTGGAATGTATTTATAAACGTATTGAAGTACTCGTTGAAATAGGAAAGAAAGAAAGAAGGAAAGGAAGGAAAGGAAGGAAATAAAGGAAGACGAAGGAAAGGACTCGTTGAAGGAAGCTCAGACATACGTAATTTTTAAGATGAAGAAGGGTTACAGATACATGGACGCTTAAAAAGGCTTAAATTGTACTTATAAAGAGTAATAATATAGTTTTTCAGCCATAAAAAGAACGACATAAATTGGAAACATAGGAATATAGATACGTGAACGATGTAATAAGGCTTACAGTGAACTTATGAAGGTAACAATACAGTTTTTGAGGCATAAAAAGAACGAAAAGAACTGGACATAATCTTTAAACACAGGAAGAAAGTTTTACAGATACAGGAACGCTTAAAAAAGGTCTGGAGTGAACCTGTAAATCGTACCAATACAATGTTTGAGGCAAAAAATAAACGGAAAAAGCTTGAAATAAAAATCGAAAATAAAATAGAAAATCTTCAAACGCAGGGATAAAAGTTTACAGATACATGAACAATATTAAAAGACTTGGAATGAATTCATAAAACGTAATATTAAAGTTTTTGAGATATAAAAAGAACGGCAAAAACTGTAAATATCTTGAATCACATGAAAAAAGGACGTATTTTACACAAGAATCAGACGAATAAGACGTATTTTACACAAGAATCAGACGAATAAGACGTATTTTACACAAGAAATCAGACGAATAAGACGTATTTGACACAAGAATCAGACGAATAAGACGTTTTTTGACACAAGAATCAACGAATAAGACGTATTTTACACAAGAATCAGACGAATAAGACGTATTTTACACAAGAATCAGACGAATAAGACGTATTTGACACAAGAATCAGACGAATAAGACGTATTTGACACAAGAATCAGACGAATAAGACGTTTTTGACACAAGAATCAGACGAATAAGACGTATTTTACACAAGAATCAGACGAATAAGACGTATTTGACACAAGAATCAGACGAATAAGACGTATTTTACACAAGAATCAGACGAATAAGACGTATTTTACACAAGAATCAGACGAATAAGACGTATTTTACACAAGAATCAGACGAATAAGACGTATTTTACACAAGAATCAGACGAATAAGACGTATTTTACACAAGAATCAGACGAATAAGACGTATTTGACACAGAATCAAAACGAATAAGACGTATTTTACACAAGAATCAGACGAATAAGACGTATTTTACACAAGAATCAGACGAATAAGACGTATTTGACACAAGAATCAGATGAATAAGACGTATTTGACACAAGAATCAGATGAATAAGACGTATTTTACACAAGAATCAGACGAATAAGACGTATTTTACACAAGAATCAGACGAATAAGACGTATTTTACACAAGAATCAGACGAATAAGACGTATTTGACACAAGAATCAGATGAATAAGACGTATTTGACACAAGAATCAGATGAATTAAGACGTATTTTTAACAAGAATCAGACGAATAAGACTAGTTTTACACAAGAATCAGACGAATAAGACGTATTTTACACAAGAATCAGACGAATAAGACGTATTTTACACAAGAATCAGACGAATAAGACGTATTTTACACAAGAATCAGACGAATAAGACGTATTTTACACAAGAATCAGACGAATAAGACGTATTTTACACAAGAATCAGACGAATAAGACGTATTTTACACAAGAATCAGACGAATAAGACGTATTTGACACAAGAATCAGACGAATAGGGCGTATTTTACACAAGAATCAGACGAATAAGACGTATTTGACACAAGAATCAGACGAATAAAGACGTATTTGACACAAGAATTTAGATGATAAGACGTATTTTATACAAGAATCAGACGAATAGACGTATTTGACACAAGAATCAGACGAATAAGACGTATTTTACACAAGAATCAGACGAATAAGACGTATTTGACACAAGAATCAGACGAATAAGACGTATTTTACTCAAGAATCAGACGAATAAGACGTATTTTACACAAGAATCAGACGAATAAGACGTATTTGACACAAGAATCAGACGAATAAGACGTATTTTACACAAGAATCAGACGAATAAGACGTATTTGACACAAGAATCAGACGAATAAGACGTATTTTACACAGAATCAGACGAATAAAGTACGTATTTGACACAAGAATCAGACGAATAAGACGTATTTGACACAAGAATCAGATGAATAAGACGTATTTTACACAAGAATCAGACGAATAAGACGTATTTTACACAAGAATCAGACGAATAAGACGTATTTGACACAAGAATCAGACGAATAAGACGTATTTGACACAAGAATCAGACGAATAAGACGTATTTTACACAAGAATCAGACGAATAAGACGTATTTTACACAAGAATCAGACGAAATAAGACGTATTTTACACAAAATCAGACGAATAAGACGTATTTGACACAAGAATCAGACGAATAAGACGTATTTTACACAAGAATCAGACGAATAAAACGTATTTTACACAAGAATCAGACGAATAAGACGTATTTGACACAAGAATCAGACGAATAAGACGTATTTGACACAAGAATCAGACGAATAAGACGTATTTTACACAAGAATCAGACGAATAAGACGTATTTTACACAAGAATCAGACGAATAAAACGTATTTTACACAAGAATCAGACGAATAAGACGTATTTGACACAAGAATCAGACGAATAAGACGTATTTTACACAAGAATCAGACGAATAAGACGTATTTGACACAAGAATCAGACGAATAAGACAAATGTTCAAGGCGCATGAATATGTAGTATTTATCTGGAAAACCGGAACAAGATTGTAATATATGTAAGAATGTAGTTTTTTTTTGTGCCCATGAATATCTGCATGGTTATCTTGAAGGAGGAAACATTTGTTTTATGTG
>JACEEZ010016970.1:32500-38165 GCA_016584305.1 Chionoecetes opilio
ATCATCATTATCATTATTATCATTATTATTATTATTATTAGCATCATTATCATCATCATTATTATTGTTACCATTATCATCTTTATGGCATTGACTTTTATTGCAACTTTTTGTTTTGTTTTTGTGGCATTAGTGATTCGTGTTGAAGGAGGTGGTGTGGCTTCCAGGGGCCATTTTTTCAGATCCGTTCACGCGTCATCCTATATACCTCAAACCTATATGAGCGGCAAGAGGAGAGCCGCAGGGTCAAGAATATGCCGGTTGTCATGTTGTAGAGGTGTGCCTACCGAGTTATGGCGGGTTTTGTGAGGGTACCCGCAGGCGCGAAAAACGAGTTTTCGGAATCGATCATTTCTCGGTTTTGTCAATATGCACTGTTCCATCCATGCTAAAATATTGCTTCAAACTAGTCAGAATTACTTTTCCTTTGGTCATTATATAATACTTATAACATTTTTTCAATATTCAAGTATTTTTAAAATTATAAACATGATAGTGAACAGTTATTATGCAACATTTATTTAATCTCATAATATAAAAACTCAAAAATCAACTCATACAATTTAAATACTGTCATCATTATTCTGTATTGGCTTATAATCATGGTAAATGCTAATTTATGTTTAGATAATTATATACCTTGTTATTGGGTAAAATAAATATAGATACCTTGTTACATCAAGGTCAACTAAATATATATACGATTACATTAGTTTACTGGTGGTTGCGTAAACTCAAACCCAGCCGAGGGTATTTAAGGCAATAAGATTTATGCTTAATGGTCTTTAAATTGGACACAATTTTCGAAAAATTTACAATACAGAAAACAATTGACCAAATGCATCTTCCCATCCCATCAAGTCTAGTGACAAACTCGTATACAAACATATCAAATAACTTTAGAATATGAGATATAATTCGAAAATACGTGTATTCCTGACTCACACAAATTACAATCATGACAATAGTCACGGTGAATATACTCTTCTTACCTCATCAAATTTAAAACTGAAATGTTCCTTCATATTAATTACTTTCAACTTAATAATCACTGTATTCATTAACAAATAATGACATCCTCATTATCAGACCGTGACACCAGCACACGTCACACACTATAACTCTAAGCTAGTCTTCATCTTCTAAAAGTTGGTCTTCTGGTGTGTTTGTCGCCCTGGTGTTCAGGCACTGACTGCTGCAGCCACATGCTGGAATACATGAGGGGTTGTGGTTTCTGGCATGTACATCTAAGAGACGTGCATGTGGTCTTGCATCCACACACCAGCAGTTCTGCACAAGCGATAGGGACTGGTTCCAGCATCATCAGCCTCGGGTGCAAGTCGCCACTTTCATCGGGGGTACCACCATGTCCTCTGGAGCTGGCAGTTCTGGGTCTGCTTGATTGGCTTTCAGCCATACAGTGACTGGTATTGCTACGAAGTATATGCAAAACCAAATGCATCAGGGGTTGGGGGCAGCTTCTCTGGGTCAGCAATACGGTGGAACAGTTCTGCACGAAAAATCATCGATGGATTTGTTGATGTTGATGAGCTGTACATGTGAATGACAAACATTTCAATGTTTGTCATGTCAACATCAGCGTTGCGCCCGAGATTGGCGAGTAAGTCTGGATTTTTCAGGTAAGTCTTTCCTGCTGTACGTTTCCAACACCACTAAAACGGGCTTGTAGTGTCAGTCCCTGGTCAAACATGGAAAGCCACAATGTTGTCGACCACTTCTGAACTCAGGCTATCTCGTACACAACTGACTGGGATGTATCGCCTGTCTTTGGATGTGCCAGTTTTCATCCAGATTTCTTGAGCCGGATCATGACAGATCAGCAGAACTAGCACGTCGGTGTCCCTGGAGCACACTACAACCCTGTGGAACCTTTGCACATTGGCATTGGCCGCATGTAGGACAATCTTCGTGTCAGCTTCCTCGTGCGTTGAGTTGAGGTGTCTCACGTCCCGTCCGGATGACGATACTGCAGGAAATTCATTCCCTCCTGACACAACAACTTCAAGGTTACTTGCAAGCTCTCGTGCTTTGGAAAGTAGCTCATCTCGTAAGAATTGAACTAGGTTCATCTTGTTTTCATTTAGTGATATGAATGTCTGCCACGTCGAAGGGAGGCGGACTGCTCGATCATCTATTATTCGTCTTATCTTCCGACGCTTTGTCGTGCTCTGATCCCTGGCTCCTGACTTGATAGAGGTCTTCCGGTAGTCATCAAACACAACATCAACTCTCGTCTGCGAGTGGTGCAGGTTCCGTAACACGGGATCACAAAAGCAGTCTGCAAGATCCCCAACAGTGGTGCACGTGGATGGCTTGCCAATGGTAGGGACAGCTGCCATACCATCAATAACTACCCATGGTAGGGACAGCTGCCATACCATCAATAACTACACTTGGTAGGGACAGCTGCCATGCCATCAATAACTACCCATGGTAGGGACAGCTGCCATACCATCAATAACTACCCATGGTAGGGACAGCTGCCATACCATCAATAACTACCCATGGTAGGGACAGCTGCCATACCATCAATAACTACACTTGGTAGGGACAGCTGCCATGCCATCAATAACTACACAGGTGGGTTCGTCTGTTTCAGGTAGACTCTTCTTGGTAAGCTGATCAGTCAGCAAGTGACAGAGGTTTGATTTATCAGTTGGTCGAAGCTTCCCATCTATGGTGGCAATTGAAAGCGGTACAGGTGAGAGCTCATAGTGGAGTAGTGCATGTATGTCAATCTGACGACCACCACTTGCAGCACTCAGCAGCCTTCTAAACAGGTCTCGGTCAGCCTTGACTGTCTTTGATTTTCCTGAAGACGAGGTGACAGTGACATTGGTCAAATTTGCGAAGGTCTTTGACTTGTTCTTTTGGCTATAGATCTATGGGAGAGAAGCGTCGGGGACAAATATATTAAATAGATTTGCCTTTAGTTGTGGACGAGATACAAGAATATAAATTACATACAATGTATGAACATGTATGAACATGAATAGTTTGGCTAGCAAGCCTATCAGAGCATGGCTCGTCTTACAGAAACAATTGTATCATATTGACACTTGCTGTGTGTATGTCAATGGATAACCACTCAGCATTGTTTGCATGGAAATGACATGTATGCAAGTGCATGTAGCTTGTTGTCTGGTTATATCACAATAGATTCATGCTTCCAAAACACAAAATGTTTTACCCAAGTTTACCGAAACAGCCATACGTTTTGAGATTGTGCCAGATGTAGTATGAAAAACCTTCCAACTTTTTTTGTTGAATTTTTTTTATTCTTTGGGTTATTTCTGCAATTAAAAAAACTTAAAATTGTTACTTAGTGTACTAATATACAACAGAAAAGTAATTTATGGCTATTTGAAGCAATAGTTTAGCATGGATGGAACAGTGCATATTGACAAACGAGAAATGACCATTCCAAAAACTCGTTTTTCGCGCCTGCGGGTACCCTCACAAAACCCGCCATAACTCGGTAGTGCACACCTCTACAACATGACAACCGGCATATTCTTGACCCTGCGGCTCTCCTCTTTCCGCTCATATAGGTTTGAGGTATATGGGAAATTGACGCGTGACGGGAACCCAAAATAAGCCACTTTTAAAATATCGGAGCTCACACAAAAGGGGGGGAGGAGGAGGGGGAAGAGAGGAGGGGAGGAGGAGGAGAAGAGGAGGAGGAGGAGGAGGAGGAGGGTTATTATCCTCCTTTATTCTTTGTTCCCTTTATCCCATCTTTACTTTCTTAACCCTCTCTCTCTCTCTCTCTCTCTCTCTCTCTCTCTCTCTTCTCTCTCTTTCCCCTCTCTCCTCTCCTCTCTCTCCTCTCTCCTCTCTCACTCTCTCTCCCCTCTCCTCTTCTCTCTCTCTCTCTCTCACCCTTCTATATATGGGGGGTTGGTGGAGGGGGGAAAAGGGGGGGTTATGGGGTGGGTTGTGTAGTGACCAGGTGGGTTGTCATGGGTGGGTACCTTTATAGCAGTGATGGTGGTGGTGGTGGTGGTGGTGGTGGGGGGTGATGGTGATGGTGGTGGGTGGTGGTGGGGGGGGGTAGGGTGGGGGGGGAATGACCGCTATAGGTATTATAATGGTAGAGAAAATATACGTACAAGTGTTAATAGTGTGTGTTTTGTGTGTGTGTGTGTGTGTGTGTGGTGTGTGTGTGTGGTGTGTTGTGTGTGTGTGTGTGTGTGTTGTCTTGATTTACATTTTAGTTTTTTTCATATACCCTTGGAAGACCAGAATCTCTCTCTCTCCCTTCCCCCTCTCCCCCCTCTCTCTCTCTTTTCCTCTTTTTCTCTCTCTTTCTCTCTCTCTCTCTCTCTCTCTCTCTCTCTCTCTCTCTCGTTTTTCTCTCTCTCTCTCTCCTCTTTTCTCTCTCTCTCTCTCCTCTCTCTCTCTCTCTCTCTCTCTCTTCTTCTCACACACACACATCTTTTCACTTTCAATCCACCTCTCTTTTCTTCCTTCTTTCTTTCCTTCCTTCTTTCATTACTTCTGAACACACACAAACACACACACACAACACACACACACACACACACACACACACACACACACACCACCCACACACCCACACAAAAACACACACACACACACACACACACACACACACACACACACACACACCACACACCACACACACCAACATAACACTGTTGTTGACATTTTAGGCAAAGGTACAGAGGTGCCCAGTCATTCTCCCCTCCCCTCCCTCCCCTCCCTCCCCCTCTCTTCCCCTCCCTCCCCTCCCCCCCCCCCTCTCCCTCCCCTTCCCTATTGTTTGTTTGCCCTGGCACCACCCATCGTCATCATCATCATCATCATCATCATCACCATCATCATCATCATCATCATCATCATCATCATCTACTATTACCTGATTATTATATATTTTTTTTATTTACTCTATAAATTTATTATATTTTATTACTACTACTACTACTTCTATTACTACTACTACTACTTCTATTACTACTACTACTTCTATTACTACTACTACTTCTATTACTACTACTACTACTTCTATTACTACTACTACTTTTATTACTACTACTACTTCTATTACTACTACTACTACTTCTATTACTACTACTACTTTTATTACTACTACTACTTCTATTACTACTACTACTACTTCTATTACTACTACTACTTTTATTACTACTACTACTTCTATTACTACTACTACTACTTCTATTACTACTACTACTTTTACTACTACTACTACTTCTATTACTACTACTACTTCTATTACTACTACTACTTCTATTACTACTACTACTACTTCTATTACTACTACTACTTCTATTACTACTACTACTTCTATTACTACTACTACTTCTATTACTACAACTACTACTACCGATACCTCCACCCCATGTTTATTTATGAAATACACGAGGGCTCCACGAATTGGAGGTCAGTAGCCCCAACTCCGGTCGCTACTGACTGTGGCATCCAACCATACTACTACTACTTATCTACTATTTACTTAATTACAATCCTTATTTACCTCTCTATACATCTCACTAAAATGCCGCTCTCCACTACAGTGGCCTGGTAGTCCAGGCCAGCTATATCGATGGTTGTGGGGGCGGAGTATCTAGTACCCTGAGACTAGCGGGCAGACCTGGCAGGG
>JACEEZ010016970.1:38667-43667 GCA_016584305.1 Chionoecetes opilio
TAATATATAAATATAGAATTGTAATCGTGCAAGATTAGTGATATACAATGTACATTTCTCATCAGAATGATATGACTGGTGTCATATTGTACAACATTAAATAGGAGCACATATAGGCTAGTAACTAGGGTGGCTATAGATCTATGGGAGAGAAGCGTCGGTGACAAATATATTAAATAGATTTGCCTTTAGTTGTGGACGAGATACAAGAATATAAATTACATACAATGTATGAACATGTATGAACATGAATAGTTTGGCTAGCAAGCATATCAGAGCATGGCTCGTCTCACAGAAACAATTGTATCATATTGACACTTGATTTGTGCATGTCAATGGATTACCACTCAGCATTGTTTGCATGGAAATGACATGTATGCAAGTGCATGTAGCTTGTTGTCTGGTTATATCACAATAGATTCATGCTTCCAAAGAACACACAAATATTTTACCCAAAGTTTACCGAACATCCGGTACGTTTTGAGATTGTGCCAGATGAAAACCTTCACATTTTTGTTGAAAGTTTTTATTCATTGGTTATTTCTGAAATAAAAAAAACAAAAAAATGTTACTTAGTGTACTAATATACAACAGAAAAGTAATTTATGGCTATTTGAAGCAATATTTTAGCATGGATGGAACAATATATTAACAAAACCGAGAAATGATCGATTCCGAATACTCGTTTTTCGCGCCTGAGGGCACCCTCACAAAAATCGCCATAACTCGGTAGTGCACACCTCTACAACATGACAACCGGCATATTCTTGACCCTGAAGCTCCCATCTTTCCACTCATATAGGTTTGAGGTGTATAGGATGACGCGTGAATTGGAACCCAAAATAAGCCACTTTTTTAATATCGGAGCTCACATTATCATCATTACTATCACTATTATTATAGTTACCATTATTATTAAGTGTCCCCAGCCACACTTCACCACACTGCAGCTCCTTGCTGCAAAAACATGCACAGTAAATATTGTGCAATACCTAACACTGTACCTTGCTTCTCCCTTAGAGAAGTTATCCCGGGCTGGCTGGTTGGCAACTAGATTTTCACACCCCACACCTCACTCTCACAACCACACCTCACTCTCACAACCGCCAGGCAAATATTGACTCACTTCTCCAATTTTAACATATTATATATTTTCAATCTCAAACATGTACATAAACAAATAAATAAATCAATGATTGCCCTTTGATGTCTCAAACATCAAATAAATTATGAAATCATCCCACAACACAGTTTGCACCATCTCACGTCATCACCACTCCAATCATACATACAATCATATTGTAGGCTACACACACCTCCGACACACACAGCTGCTGCTCGCCACACACCTCCGACACACCCAGCTGCTGCTCACACCGCACACCTCCGACACACATACACCATACACCATACACCACATACCAGGCTACTCGCCAAAGTTAAGCACACACCATCACCATACACCATACACCAGGCTACACGCCAGTCAAGCACATACACAAACCACACACCATCAGTCAATCACACACCATCAGTCAATCACACACCAAGTCAAGCACACACCAAACACACAATTACTTCCCTAATACCACTCTCAGCACAACACGTGGCCTATCCACGGAGTCTCCACAGCTAGCTCCTCACACCTCGCTATCCACCCAAAAAGAGAGCCCCGCTCCTCCTGGCTATCCACCTCATCAACATGCTCGCTTAATTAACGGGACCACAATCACTCCACAGAAAATGCTTTAGGGGTGACTAAGGGTAACACTCCATAGAAAATGTTTTAGGGGTGACTAAGGGTAACACCCCCCTTCCAGTAAAGATGTGAGTTCTCTCTTAAGAGGGCTCACAGCTTACAGGAACTCGTAAAAAAGCGTCTGCTATCACATTATCCTTCCCTTTCACATGGGTAACAACTAAATAAATCATACTCCTGCAACAGTAGACACCACCTCATCAACCTTTGATTTGAATTTTTCATTCTATTTACAAAAACTAAGGGGTTGTGATCTGTAAACACTTGCACTGGCATCGCAGCCCCTTTCTTTTTTTAAGTGTTCTCCTCGGGACACACTCATTGTCTTGGGCGACTTCAATGCTACTACTGGCACTGTAAGAGATGGCTACGAGTTATGTGTTGGTCCCCATGGCTCCGGTACCAGAAACACCAACAGTTCTCTGCTTCTGAACCTTGCAAGATCCAGAAGGTTGAGAATTGCAGGTTCTTGGTATCAGAGGCCAGAGCTGCACCGCTGGACATGGTATAGTAATGCCGGAGGGGTAGCTAAGGAGATCGACCACATCCTCGTTAGTACTCGTTGGAGGATCCTCCAGAACTGCAAGGTTTACCGGAGTGCTGAGTTCTTTGGAACAGATCACAGACTTGTTGTTGCTACACTTAAGCTTCATGTCAAGTCCAGAAGAATCTCAAGAGGTAACCATACTGTGTTTCATCTTGAGAAACTGAAGGACTTGACATGTGCTCATGAGTATGCGGTGGCAGTCTCAAATCGGTTTGATGTGCTCGGTGCTCTCGGGGACCCTGTAGATCTGTCGGATACCTTCAAACGTGAAACTCTACAGGCTGCCAAGGAGTGTATTGGGGAGCGCCCGAGGTCAAGGTGTGGTTTTGTCTCGACGGAGACGCTGGAGAAAATCGAGGAGAGTCGCGCTGCCAGGCTGGCTGGGAACCGGGACCAGCACAGGGCTCTGTAACGCCGGACTAGAACCCTCCTGAGGAGAGACAAGGAGAGGTATGTCAGGAGTCTCGCTGAGGATGTCGAGGGTCATTTGAACGCTAATGACCTCCGATCCGCCTACCGAGCCCTGAAGAAGTTCCGTACCAAGTCTCCTTCTCGGGCGAGTGTTATTCGAACAGCAGATGGGCGCCTCGTGTCGGACATGGATGGGCAGATGGCTCGTTGGGTTGAACACTTTGGGCAGTTGTTCACGGTGGACCCTCTAACTGAGCAGCTTCACACCACTGGGTTACAGGCAGTGGATGCCGATCCTCCCATTGACGAAACCGCACCCTCTCTTGACGAAGTCAGAGAGGCTGTAGCAAAGTTGAGGGGTGGAAAGGCAGCTGGTGTTTGTAATATCAGTGCGGAGCTCCTCAAAGCTGGGGGTGAGGCCATGATCCGCGGGTTGCATGCTGTCCTGAGTGCCGTGTGGCAATCAGGTACCATTCCTCCTGACGGGAAAAGGGGGCTGGTCGTCCCTATCTGGAAAGGGAAAGGGGACCGTCAGGACTGCAACATTTACCGCGGTATTACACTGCTCAGCGTACCAGGCAAGGTGCTTGCCCATCTATTGCTGACACGGATTCGCAGTCATCTGGTGAAGCATCAGAGACCTCAGCAGTCTGGGTTCACGCCTGGTAAGTCAACAACGGACCGTATCCTAGCGCTTCGTGTCCTGGTGGAACGCCGACGTGAGTTTCGACAGGGGATGCTTGCAGCCTATGTTGATCTCAAGAAGGTGTTTGACTCAGTGCATCGTGAGTCACTCTGGGATCTTCTGCGACTTCGAGGGATTCCTGGAAGTACTATTGTTTTGATAACTGGTCTGTATTCTGGGACTGAGAGTGCTGTGAAGTGTGGGGCAGGTGTATCCAGCTTCTTTCCTGTGAATACAGGAGTGAGGCAAGGGTGCGTCCTTGCCCCATCACTTTTCAACGCTTGTATGGACTGGGTATTGGACAAGGTTGTAGATCAAAGTGATTGTGGAGCATCCGTTGGCAACACCAAGATCACGGATCTTGTTTTTGCAGATGATGCAGTAACCTTTGCTGAGTCGCTGGAGGTCCTGGTGATGGCTCTCGAGGCGCTGCACGAGGAGGCAAAGCCTTTGGGACTTGAGGTCTCCTGGCTCAAGACCAAGGTCCACGTGTTTGGAGACTTACTAGATGAAGCAGTACAGTCTGTTCATGCGTGTGGCGAGGACATTGAGATCTTGGAAAGTTTTACATACCTTGGTAGCGCAGTCCATAATGACGGCGGGTCACGTCAAAAAGTCTTACGGCTGATTGGCATAGCCCACGGTGTTATGGACTCGCTCAGCGGGAGTATTTGGTGTTGTCGGTACCTGTGCAGAAGGACAAAGATCCGGATCTTCAAGTCGCTTGTGATCCCTGTCTTACTCTATGGTTGTGAGACATGGACACTAAATAGTGACTTGAAGAGACGAATCAATGCCTTTGGTAATAAGTGTCTTCGCAGAATCATGGGGTATCGCTGGGATGATTACGTGTCAAATCAGCGATTGCACCGTGAGACTGAATCGAGGCCTATTACTTGCATAGTCCGTCAGTGCCAACTTCGGCTATATGGGCATGTGGCACGCTACCCTGAAACCGATCCTTCCCATCGGGTTGTATCTGTAGGAGACAATCCGGCGTGGAGGAGGCCAAGGGGGCGCCCACAAGGCTCGTGGCTGGGAAAAAATGATGTTTCTTGTCGAGAGCTGCTTGGTATGGGAAAGGAGCCTGCATGGGAACTCGCGCGTGGTGACCCCCGGGAGTGGCGTCGTAGGGTGGGCGAGGCGACGTGCCCCCCGGCGTATGCCCCCAATGATTGATTGATTGATTATTATTATTACTATTGTTACTGTTATTATTATCATTATTACGGTCATTATTTTTTTCTTTCATTATCATCATGATCTCTATTATTATTATCATTGTTTTTATTATCATCATTAATATCATTATTACTGCTATTAATATTAATGTAATTTTCGTCATCATCAACATTATCATCATTTTCATGTATGTGTGCGTATTTATGTGTGTATTTGTGTGTGTGTGTGTGTGTGTTTTGTGGTGTTTTGTTGTTGAGTTGTGTGTGTGTGTGTGTTGGTGTTGTGTGTGTGTGTTGTGTTGTGGTTTGTTGTGTGTGTGTGTAGTGGTGTGCGGCTTGTTGATGTGTGAGAGTAGAGAGAAAGAGGGTAGGGAAAGAGGGTAGAGGAGATATGAGATGGAGTAGGAGTAGACGTAG
>JACEEZ010016970.1:58667-63667 GCA_016584305.1 Chionoecetes opilio
AATTGAAAAGAAAAAAATAAACGTGAACTAGCTACACTTTTAACGAGATCGTCCAGGAAAATCCCTCCCCCGTATATACACTTCATTTCTCTCTCTCTCTCTCTCTCTTTTTCCCCTCTCTCCCCTCTCCCCTCTCTTCTCTCCTCTCTCTCTCTCTCTCTCTCTCTCTCTCTCTCTCTCTCTTCTCTCTCTCCTCTCTCTCTCTCTTCCTCTCTCTCTCTCTCTCCTCTCTCTCTCTCTCTCTCCTCCTCTCTTCTTATCCGTTTTAGACCACCCCCCAATTTTCATTAAATTTGTACACCAGTCAAACTACAAAAAACTACAAAAAATTTTAATTTTAGATCTATAACAAAAAAAAACGAAAGAAATTTCTCTAACAAGTTAAGGCTATTGAATGGAATGACATATTAAAAGATCAAAATGCTAATTTTAAACAAGTTTCTTAAAAAAATAAATGAAAATATAATGAAAGTTTTCCCTTTTAAAAACAAAATAGGTAAGTGAAAGCGTTTTAAACCCCCCGGGATCACTCAAGCAGTTTTTAACTCCATAAAAACTAAAAAAAAACCTATACAAGGATTTAAAAGAGGCGCGTTACCGAAAATTTTATAAACATTTTTCTAACACACTTTAACCAAACTAAAAAGACGGGCAAAAAAACTTACTACTCTAAATTTTTGTAATTTTAAGAAGATACAAAAAAAAATGGGGGAAATTTATAAACCCAAAATTTACCCTATAATCTAAAAACTAAAACAATATAGATAATATCGTATACAATAACACTAAATGAATACCCCCCCTAGAATTGCAACTGCTTTCCCAAGAGTTTTATATAGTATAGTCCAGAGAAAGAGAAAAGTTCCCCACCATCTAATAAACCCTCTTAACTTCCTCAGAGGCGACTATCCAAAATTCTATGGAAAAGTTTTTCCAGTTCTTCCCCAAAGATTTTAAAAAAGGCCTTTAACTCCTAAAAAATAAAAAAAAGAAACCCAACTTGAAATATCAACTTCTATTATCAAAGATAATAAAAACCTACTAGCAATACCACTATCGATCTTATTCAACAATCCATTAATAGGGGGAAATTTTCCACAGGCCTCAAAACATGCCTCTTTTATACATACATAAGAAAGGCCCAAAGATATCGCAAGCAACTAAGCCCCAATATCAATATTAAACACTTTCTCAAAAATATTTAAAAAATTAATGAAAACCCATCCCAAATTTTCTTGAGTCAAAAAATTTATTGTCCCCGACAGTTTGGTTTTTGAACAGGGAGGAACACTTTTCCCGCTTTAAAAAAATTTTACAGAAGAATATACACTGTCTGGGGTTCACAAAACTCTTTTTAGCATTTTCGATTTCACCAAAGCATTTGACACAGAAGACATGACATACGCTACGTAAATTCAGCATTTCGGATACGAGGGAGTTAAGATTGGTTCAAAGACTACTTTCGCAATAGAAAAACAGCAAAAAAAATACTTTAATTAAATCACCCCCACATCCATTTCATATGGGGTTTCCTCAGGGAAAACGTGTTGGGCCCATTTTATTTTTTTGTTTAAAAAAGATCTTCCCTTTTCTTTTTAAAAACCTAAAAAAATAACCTTGTGATGACTTACCCTTACATTGCAGATAAAGATCCTGCCAACCCGATACCATTGCCAACTATGAGCTTTGAATCTAAAAAAATGGTGCTTAAGCAATAGATTAATTTTAAATTTTAGTAAAACTTCTATATGTGTTTACAAATATGCCACTTAACGACCTTTCCCCCCTTAATTTTTAATGACAACAACATAGAAAGAACTCACCACACCAATATTGGGTATAACACTAGACGATTTAAAATGACATTTAAGCCACATATAATAACCCCGTGCTCAAACTATCTAGAGTTTGTCCCTGTTTAACAGAGTCAAAGAAAATTTCCCCCTAACATAATGAAAAAGCTGTATGATGCCCTTTTGCTACCACATCTTCATACGTAACCCATTTGGTGCAGCACCTACCCCACACATTTTCTCCCCCTATTTAGACTACAAAAAAGATCATTAGGGATTATACGGACAGCGATTTTTTATGAACATACTCAACCTCTTTTTAAAACAATTCACTCACTAAACCCTTTTTTAAATTAATAAATTGAAATTTTCAGTTATAATTTAAAATAATCAACGTAAAATATAGCATTTTCTACAAAAACCACAAACACAGCTATCCCAAAAACGCACCCCCTCATAAAAAACCCTATACATTTCATCATCTAAAATTTTTTAACATTCACTATCCTATCTTGGTCCCAAAAGTGGAATGCTACCCGATCATATAAAAACTCTACCCCCATATATCTTTTAAAAAAAACTAAAAAGTACAACTGGAACAATATAAATGCAGTTATTTAAAAATAATAATAAAAAAATCATGGATATGTCATGGTATGTATATGTAATGTGTACAAGTGCTGTGTCGGTTTTTATGTGTAAGTTTTCTTGGATTTATGATTCTGGAGTTTTGCCTCCTATGTTTGGGGTCAAAGGGTTTTTAAGGGTTGGGAGTATATATATTTATATACCATCAAGAATGTATTTTAATATTAGGTCTCACCTATAACCATATTTTCATCTACTGCCCAAAAAGCTGCTTTATATGGGCGCCTTAATGTATACTGAAAAATCTTAACTATTTGTACCGTTTATAAGGCATAATAAAATGTTTCAATGTTTCAATGTTTCCCTTCTCTCTCCCCTCTCTCTCTCCCCTCTCTCTCTCTCTCTCTCCTCTCTCTCTCTCTTCTCTTTCTTCCTCTCTCTCTATATAAAATTATATATATATATATATATATTTTGTATTATATATTTTATATAGTATAATAATATATTTACATATATATATTATATATATATAATATATTATATATATATAAATATATAATATATATATGTATATATATATTATATATATGTATAATACATATAAAAATAAAATATATTATATATATATATATATATATATTTATTAATATATTTTAAATAATATATATATAATTTATAATATATATATATATATATAATATATATAATAACTTATAAAATATATATATTATATATCACTATAATTATATTATATATATATAATTATATATATATATATTATATATATATATATATAATATATTATAATCTTATATTATATAAGTGTAATATAGAATATTATATATATATTTTAAAATTATATATATAATTATCTTATATATATATATTATATATATATATATTATATTTATTATTATATATATATATATATATATTATATTATATATATATATATATAAAATATATATCTGCCTTTATATATATAATATATATATTATATATTATTATTTATATATATCTGCCTTATATATATATTATATATATCTGCTTTATATTATATTATATATATTTATTATATATATACCACCTGAATAAATTTTGGACATATACTATAGTAAAGAGCTTTACTATACTATTATTTTTTTAATACACTGGTCGCCACCAAAATGGTTCTGAGTTCATGTGTGTGGGTTGGAAAGCATTTTCGCTGCTGTTTTAAAAAAAATGGCATTGCTTTTTCTCTAGCACGTACAGTATAGTTTTGAAATATCGGGATTTTAAAAGTTAATAGCTATAGAATTATATACTATATTAATTATATAATTAATCGAAACAATCCCCCTACGTTAATATATATTACTCGTTAATTAAATACCCCCCCCCTCTGGTGGTGCCTGCGGCTTTATTAGGACCTAATGTCATATCGGGCAAAAAATATCTTAAATTATGTTCTTTCAACGTTTGTAGCGTCCAGCAATAGTCCCCTATCATGTTGGGACTGAATCGTCCTTGGTATCGGGTTTCCATGGTGGCAATGTCCTGGGGGAACTTTCGCCCTGCTCATCACTGCGCGCCAAGATTCGTTGGGAAGAATCACGATGTGAATGGAAAAAATGGATTTTGAATGAACATCCGATCCCCAGCGCATGGTAAACTCTTCAACTGTCATTTACAAGTTCCTCATAATTCGATGCTCAAACTTCTAGGTAGTTCTTTATAACAGCCAAAAAGCTCTTCCAGCAGCTTTTTCCAGGGCAGTTTATGCTCTTTACAAATTCATCATCATTGAGTATTGACGAATTTGAGGGCCATTGAAAACACCTGCCTTTACTTTGGCTTCAGATACAGTGGCGTTAAAACTTTGCTAACAAATACTGAAAGCCAGCACCATTTTTGATCCATGGCCTCACAAAATTTTTTCATTAACCCAAGTTCAGATGCAAGTGGAGGTAAGTACACTTTTCAACTGTCAACAAGAAGGTTTGTACATACAGTGTTGAAACCTGCCAGGTGAGTCCTTTCGGTCCGTGCTGGCCCATTCCTTTGTTTGTAAATGTTTGCTGTCCCGCTCTAGAGTCCCACAAACAAGAAACCACATGTGCTTGTGTAACCTAACTGGAGTCCTAGAAGCAAGGAGATTTACTTTCAGGTCCCACACAGATTTCCACTGCTGTTCTTCAATATTTAACGCATATAAACAAGTCTCATAGGTTCATAAGTTTCACGCATTTCATGGCCATGCCAATTGGAACACTCGAACTTATTTCCTTTATGCAGAAGAACGCCCTTTATCGGTGTTTTTTCCTGAATCTATGAACAGCGCCGCCACTCACTCTTATCATAATTGGGAGACTCACAAAGTTGTTCCATGAGTGTGTCAACATAAAAGCAGTAACAGAGGTTTGTGTTTCCATCTTGAAGAAGCTTGAAAGTTCTTTATGTCATACGACGAAACGTTGTGATGAAGAACATCTTCTTGTAGCAACTTCTCATCCTTGAGACGAGTCCAAGACTTCACTTTTTCTCCTTGGGTAGATCTAGGTCCCTCGCAAGGTCCCATGTTAGCATTTCCTGACTGATGATTTGGGCTCTCTGTTGTCTGCCTTTCTTGAAAGT
>JACEEZ010016970.1:68667-72207 GCA_016584305.1 Chionoecetes opilio
TGGCCACGTCCAGGGTCCTGGCGGAATCCGCTGCTGCGTGTACCCAGTCCTTGTCTGGGCCAGCTGCTGGGGGGCGCTGAAAGGCGTGGCAGTACTGTTTGGTTAGTGGAGCTGCAGGCCAACGACGCATGTACGCCACCATGGCGATCGACGTCCGAGCCAGAATGCGGTGTTGGATGGTGGGCAGGCCACACTTCTCCCTCATCGTGGCCACGGATGTCCACGGTGGTGCGCCTAGGATGGCTCTTAAGGCCCCGTTCTGGACTACTTCAAGGGATTGAAAATTACTTTTGGCGATGCCCGGGAGGCAGGGAGCACAGTAGTCCAGGACGGAGCGAATCGCTGCGGTGTAAAACATTCTTTTAACCTTTTGGGTGGCCCCGGTGCCCCACCCAGACAGGCACCGCGCATGATTAAGATGCGAAGTGAAGCGCTATTTATAGCCGGTCTGCCTGCCACGCAGCCTATTACCGATGTCGTTGATTGGTAGATAGCTTTTGCTTCTCGTCTTCTTGAGTGGGAGACGCTGATTGGTTGTTTGGTCTTCGCTTGGCTTTTCTGTAAGTAGGCTGTTATTTGCTTTTGTTCTTTTCATGCTGGGTAGAGCTTGTAGGTCGTTTGCCTGTACGTTAAGTTTGGGATTGATCTCTTTTATGTACAGCGCTTCTAGGATGGGAAGTCGCCGCACATCTGCACACATGTCAACCAACTCTGTATTTTCTTCTAGAAATTTTCTTGTTATGATGATGCCATGTTGTTCTAATAGGTGACTTTTTTGGGCTCCGGAAGTTAGGTGGCAAGTAAGACGTCTGGACAGCTTCGTTTTCGTCATGCCGATGTAGGATGAGGAGAGGACTTCACAGTTTCCTCTTTTGCATGTGATCCTATATAGGACATGGGACTTTTGTTTTGTCTCCTTCGTCTGGCTTGGGCTGTTACGAAGAAGGAGGTTGCTGGTTTTCTTGTTTTTGTAGTAAATTTGTAGTTTTATTCTCCTCTCTTGGTCTGCAGGTTTCACGTTACGGTGGACGATTTGTGATATTATTCTTTCTTCTTCCTGGTGAGCGGTGGAGAAGAAAGCCCGGTAGAAGATAGTTATGTCCTGACTCTTTTTTGTGGCGTTAGGGTTGTACCAGTTCTCCACGATTTTCTTAGTCTGACGGTTGATGTCTCTCTCGCTGAAGCCGTTGTTGATGAGGACTTGAGTGGATCGCTCGATTTCTTTGTGCATAAGTTGCCATGTACTGCAGTGTGTGAGAGCTCTTCTGATGTAAGCACCGATTGTGGAGTCTTTATATCTCTGTGGGCATTCGCTTTCTCCGTTGAGGCAGTGTCCGGTGTTCGTTGGTTTTACGTAGACGTTTGTGATGAGTGATTCTTCTTCCTGCGTAACAAGGACGTCTAAGAACGGCATTGATTTGTCTGAGCTGCTTTCTATGGTTTCTTGGTTTCTATATTTCTCAGACAAATCAATGCCGTTCTTAGACGTCCTTGTTACGCAGGAAGAAGAATCACTCATCACAAACGTCTACGTAAAACCAACGAACACCGGACACTGCCTCAACGGAGAAAGCGAATGCCCACAGAGATATAAAGACTCCACAATCGGTGCTTACATCAGAAGAGCTCTCACACACTGCAGTACATGGCAACTTATGCACAAAGAAATCGAGCGATCCACTCAAGTCCTCATCAACAACGGCTTCAGCGAGAGAGACATCAACCGTCAGACTAAGAAAATCGTGGAGAACTGGTACAACCCTAACGCCACAAAAAAGAGTCAAGACATAACTATCTTCTACCGGGCTTTCTTCTCCACCGCTCACCAGGAAGAAGAAAGAATAATATCACAAATCGTCCACCGTAACGTGAAACCTGCAGACCAAGAGAGGAGAATAAAACTACAAATTTACTACAAAAACAAGAAAACCAGCAACCTCCTTCTTCGTAACAGCCCAAGCCAGACGAAGGAGACAAAACAAAAGTCCCATGTCGTATATAGGATCACATGCAAAAGAGGAAAATGTGAAGTCCTCCCCTCATCCTACATCGGCATAACGACAACGAAGCTGTCCAGACGTCTTACTTGCCACCTAACTTCCGGAGCCCCAAAAAGTCACTTATTAGAACAACATGGCATCATCATAACAAGAAAATTTCTAGAAGAAAATACAGAATTGGTTGACATGTGTGCAGATGTGCGGCGACTTCCCATCCTAGAAGCGCTGTACATAAAAGAGATCAATCCCAAACTTAACGTACAGGCAAACGACCTACAAGCTCTACCCAGCATGAAAAGAACAAAAGCAAATAACAGCCTACTCACAGAAAAGCCAAGCGAAGACCAAACAACCAATCAACGTCTCCCACTCAAGAAGACGAGAAGCAAAAGCTATCTACCAATCAACGACATCGGTAATAGGCTGCGTGGCAGGCAGACCGGCTATAAATAGCGCTTCACTTCGCATCTTAATCATGCACACCTCAACTCCTGAGGAGAAAACATCTTCCATATGCTGCTGAAGAAGGGTTCTTAGACCCGAAATCGCGATACAGCAAACATGACAAGCTACGGCGAAGTCATAAAAGTGATTACAAAAGAGAATAAGACACTCTTAAGACAAAGAGAAAATATCTTTAAGAAGATAATAAACGCTGAACTAGCTACCACTTTTAACGAGATCTGTCTCAGAAAATCTCCTGCCCGTATATACTCTCTCTCTCTCTCTCTCTCTCTCTCTCTCTCTCTCTCCCCTCTCTCTCTCTCTCTCTCTCTCTCTCTCTCTCTCTCTCTCTCTCTCTCTCTCTCTCTCTCTCTCTCTCTCTCTCTCTCTCTCTCTCTCTCTCTCTCTCTCTCTCTCTCTCTCTCTCTCTCTCTCTCTCTCTCTCTCTCTCTCTCTCTCTCTCTCTCTCTAAATATATATATATATATATATATACTCTCTCTCTCTCTATATATATATATACTGTAACATATACTGATATATATATATATTATATATATATATATAATATATATATATATATATATATATATATATATATATATATATATATATATATATATATATTAACGTGATTGTATGAATGTGATTTGTTTTATTCTACGTCTCAATGATATGAATGAACATTATTATGACTGCCAAAGGACCAAACACTCCGAGGATAAATCTGACTAAAATTGTTACATATGTGGTGTAGGCGTGGCAGGTATGAGATACAGTTGTGACCTGCAAGTCTAAATGGTATTGTGCATTTTATAACAGTTGTCAAGTGTGGTTTGGTGTGTTGTGCATGCAGGGACAGGTTAAGTGTGCATGCAGGGACAGGTGTGTGGTGTGCATGCAGGGACAGGTGTGTGGTGTGTATGCAGGGAGTGTTGTGCATAGAGGGACAAGTGTGGTGGGGTGTGTATATAGGTGCAGGTGTGGTGTGTTGTGCATGGAGGGACAGTGGTTGTCACAAGTGTGGTTTGGATGGGGTGTGGTGTGTTGCATGCAGGGACAGGTGGTGTGTGTGCATGGGGGGCAGGTGTGGTGT
>JACEEZ010016970.1:74769-92269 GCA_016584305.1 Chionoecetes opilio
TTGCTCCGATCTTTCTCTCTTTTCTTTCGCCACTTCGGCGACATCGACGCCGGCCATGGACGAACTGGAACGATCTTCTTCTGCGAAATGAGGAAGCTTTTGTCCTCATCCAAGATTCCCTCCTTTCAAGAACGTCTGCGCTGGAGATGTCAAAAAGATCTTCCAGGTCGCCCTCCAAATCTTTCGCTTCAGCTCGGCCCCGTCAGTTATCCTGTTCCGATCCTTCTTCGGGGCTTGGTACTCCTCGAACAGATTTTTGACGTTCTTCCTAATGTTCGCGTCGGTTTTCGTTGTCAGCTTCGCCTTGCCCCAGATGGCCTTCAGCTTCTCACTCGTTGCCGACACGGAATCAGGGACAGTTTTCTTGAATACGTGGTGCTGATACATGAAGAAAAGGAACACTTGCTCCCGCAAGGGCAAGCGAGCACCAAGGATGTCTGGTTCTGGAGCTTTGTCGAGCAACCACATCTGCGAAGACTTTCTAGTAGCCGCCATTTTACCTAAGAAAAAAAGAACAAATGGATTTCAAAAAGGGATTTCACGGAATTGACTGCAGCCCGATATACGGGCGAAAGTGCGCGACCCCTAAACCCTAATGGAATGAGCTGAAATTTGGCACGACACTTCACCAGCATATATACTACACGGGCAGCATCGATATGAACCAAAACTATCGAGTTCGACAAAATGAAACACCCTAATGGGACATGTGTGGTGAGTTGTGCATGGAGGGACAGGTGTGGTGTGGTGTGCATGCAGGGACAGGTGTAGTGTGGTGTGCATGCAGGGACAAGTGTGGTGTGTTGTGCATGTAGGGGCAGGTGTAGTGTGTTGTGCATGCATGGACATGTGTGGTGAGTTGTGCATGGAGGGACAGGTGTGGTGTGGTGTGCATGCAGGGACAAGTGTGGTGTGTTGGGCATGGTGGGAGAGGTGTGGTGTGTTGTGCATGCAGGGACATGTGTAGTGTGTTGTGCATGCAGGGACATGTGTGGTGTGTTGTGCATGGAGGGACAGGTGTGCTGTGTTGTGCATGGAGAGACAGGTGTGGTGTGTTGCGCATGGAGGGACAGGTGTGGTGTGGTGTGCATGGAGGGACAAGTGTGGTGTGTTGTGCATGGAGAGACAGGTGTGGTGTGTTGCGCATGGAGAGACAGGTGTGGTGTGTTGCGCATGGAGAGACAGGTGTGGTGTGGTGTGCATGGAGGGATATAGGGCAAGAATGGTAAGTGCCACAGCTAAGGACAGGTAATTCCGCAGGTGGCTGCCAGAATCCCCTCGGTGGCTCATCGTCAAAGGGCGTCACCAGGAGGCACTGAAGGTGATGACGCAGGTAGCCAAGGTCAACGGGAAGACATTGCCGCCGGACCACCAAGTCTTGGCTGCTATGAAGGTCATTGGACAAAAAGTAAGTGTGTGTGTGTGGTGTTTTTTATTTTTTATGTGGAAATCTATGTGAGCATACAGTTGACAGTACAAGTATTTTCATTGTTATATAAGGCAGACCTTAAACACACGAGTGATCACAAGAGGGTAGTGGCCGATTCCCAGTGTTGGTACACAGACAGTCTTGCAGCCAGTGGTGGAGGAAGAAGGCAAGAGGACGGGGAGGGTGCTGTCCCGCGCTGTGCAGGCCATCGAGAGATTTTTCATCCTGTTCATCCTTCCGGAGTTCCGGGTTAGAACCTTGGTCGTCATCTATTGCTGTTGCAGCGCTTCTTTGGTCTACTATGGCTTGGCGCTCAATTCTAACAACATCAAGTACGTCACATGTGTGCAGTTTTTCGTTTCCGATAAGTCTATGTTTATTTCTAATGAGATAATATAAACATACCGTCACGGACTGAATCATGAAGCTCTAGGCTCTAACGCTGAGAAGGGTCTCTGAACCTGAAGTGTGGCAGTCATAAGGGAAATTGCCTTTTTTATGTAAAGTATTTTTTCAAGAATGTTGAAATTTCTTGAGCTGCATAATAATTTATTGGAGTGTCAAGTGGATGAATTTTCTGCTTTAGACCAGGGGAAATATTTATTCATCACTGAATTAGTATGCTGATGTTGAACTTGATCTACACATTTTTTTCGTAAAATATAAATATTATACTTCCCAGAAATTATCCTAGAAGGTCAACTTAGGTGCTTTAAGAAAGCAGCACTAGAAAGGGCATACACTAATTATGTAAGTTGTTATGGTCCAGTGCTGTATCATCACAATACTTATTTTGCCCTAACTCTCCAAGCACCGACCCTTACATGTATGTGTTCCTGGGAGGACTCCTTGAGGTGCCGTCTTACGTGCTGCTGTGGCCTGCGCTCATCTACATAGGCAGAAAGAAGTCCCTCGTGGCGTTATACTTCCTGTGTGGGATCTTCATATTCCTGGTGATGACCCTTATCCTTCTGGAGCCGGCAGGTGGGTCTGTCTACATTTTCGAAACGGAAGTAAAAGCTTGAGTGTTACCGTTGCGTTAATTTAAACAAGAGCTTCCACTGATATCAACCACCGGTGTTCCAAGCAAGTGAGTCCAAGGCACACATGGACTGTAATCGTGTCTAGGCAAGTAATGGAAACGAAGTGTAAAACTTGATGAAAATTATTTGGTAATCATATTTATTCAGACAGATTCCTATCCATCATATCTGAATGCAAGGTCTGCATCAACTTACAGCTGTGACTTGTGTATGTAAAATTTTTATGTTAAGAATATCAGTGGAAAATATGACATAAATATAAACGGAGAGTTCACTATTTTGAATGAAGGCGGAGATATAAGAACCTACGTGAAAAAATCTGAATTAAGATATAATAGACATAATGGAGCATCAAAATTCTATACTGTTAATAGATTGGGATCACATATATATTGCCTTGAAGAAATATGTGAAATATTTTTTTTTTTTTTCCCTCCTACACCGTTCCTCCTGTGAAGGTGGTGACTGGGCTGTGGTGATCTTCTCCCAGAGTGGCAAAGTGGTCATCACTGCCGCCTACCAGCTAGTGGCTATATACACGGCGGAACTGTATCCCACTAAGTACCGCTCCCTTGCCATGGGAATGACCGGTGCGTTTGCCATGGGGGGGGGCATGGCCTCCCCATATATTAATGACATTTTGGTAAGTATTCCTCGATCAAATTATCAGATCGTGTTTTCCGTATTCTCATTCGGTTAAACGGATTTGAATAGGATATTTTTTTTTTCATGCTTTGTTTCTGTCCACAATGATGTTATGTTCACAAACTTTTTCAGGGCATGAAGCAGGTGTGGGGACCCTCAGCGCTGTTCGGGTCTGTGTCTTTTATGGCGGGCGCCCTCACGCTGCTGCTCCCTGAGACTCGACACTTAGACCTATCTGAAACCACCAACTTCTCAACCACCAAAGTAACGGAGGAAGAGGGGAAGAAAAATGTCTCAACAAACAACAATGTGAGCACGAAAGAAACCACAAAAGGAGTTACAAATTTATCATATGTCGGAGAAGATTGATATGGTGATAGAGGTCATTTGTCTTTAACGGTAAACAAGCACAGGGGGTTTTCATTCAAGATGAAAACAAATCTATCGACTGGAAAAAATAACTTGAAAGTTGTCAATGACTGCAGTGTTTCCAGATACCATGGACACGTTATATGTACTGAAAACATAAGCTCCCATTACACCTAAAGCTATTTGATAAGCATCTGCCCACCCGGCACGGCCTGTGAAAGTATTGAGTCATTCTTCATCACAGGACACTAAAACCAAGGTATTGAACACGTTCGATGTATCGTAGAGAGTGCATGCATGTAGAGTTTGCTGTGTTTATTTGTTGTAAATTTTATATTTGATATGCCTGCTTCACACCTCTAGTTTTCACTTGAATTATTTTGATCATAGATAACAGTAGAACTGGATGTGACACTCCGCAACTACGCACGCTGAACGCTGCAGTACTGGCCCCATGGTCAGTCTGCTGGCCCATTCACTTGCTGCATATGACTATCATATAGACTGGTTTATCAGTATATATGATATACTGTAATCTTCGTAAATGTTTGTTCTATAATATTATCAAATAAAAAACAGTAAAACACACTAAAGAAATGCCATTACGAGACTCTGAAGAAATATGCATGAACTTAATATTCACTTCAACTCTTCGCCATTTAAAACTTTGCGAATCAACTTTTATCATGAAGGGTATCAATGAGGCGCAATTTTATTAGCTTTCCATTGATGTATTTCGTTTTCTGATAAATGAATTACCACCATGCATAAATTAGCGTTAACTTAATAGATAAAATCATCAATCGGGTAATTTTCCCGATTTCCCGAAATCTTGGGGACTTCAATGTTCACCACCAGCTTTGGCTATCATCTTCTTTCACTGACCAACCTGGTGAACAAGCCTACATCTTTTCTATCCTCCAAGACCTAGAACAGCTGGTGCAGCACCCTACCCGTATTCCTGACCGCCTTGGAGACACGCCCAACATTCTTGATCTTTTCATAAACTAAGCCTTCTGCTTACTCTGTGAAACTATTCCCTCCGTTGGGTTCCTCCGATCACAATCTTATTTCTGTAACCTGTCCTATCGCTCCGGTACCGTCTCGGGACCCACCTAAGCGGAGGTGCTACTGGCACTTCAACTCAGCTAAGTGCGAAGACCTAAGGCAGTACTACTCTGATTTTCCATGGCATGATTACTGCTTCCATGTCAAAGACCCATTTCTTTGTGCAGAGCGCATAACTGAGGTCATAGTCTCTGTCATGGAGGCGTACATTCCACATACTTTCTCTAATCCTAAAGCCCGTCAACCTTGGTTTAACTCTGCTTGTTCTCATGCTGTCCGAGATAGAGAGGTGGCTCACAAACGGTACTGTAAGCATCCAGCTCCTGAAACTCATGCCCTTTATATTTCTGCCCGCAATCATGCCAAATCTTTACTTCAATTTACCAAAAACTCTTTCATTCATAGAAAATGTCAAAATCTTTCTGAATCAAATTCCTCTCGTGACTTCTGGCATCTAGCTAATAACATCTCTAACAATTTTTCTTCTTCATCTTTCCCTCCTATGCTTCACCCAGATGGCTCCACAGCTGTCTCATCTACTTCTAAAGCTGAACTATTCGCTCAAACCTTTGCTAAAAATTCCACTCTGGTTGATGAAGGGCTTGTTCCTCCTTCTCCTCCACCCTCTGACTATATTATGCCTGTCATTAAGATCCTTCGGAATGATTTTTTTTTTTGCCATTTCTGGCCTAGATCCTCGGAAGGCTTACGGTCCTGATGGAGTCCCTCCTATTGTTCTCAAAAACTGTGCTTCTGTGCTTGCACCTTGCCTGGTCAAACTTTTCCGTCTTTATCTATCTACTTCCACCTTTCCTTCTTGCTGGAAGTTTGCTCACATCCAACCTGTTCCTAAGCAGGGTGACCGTTCTAAGCCTTCAAACTACCATCCTATAGCTTTGACTTCCTGTCTTTCTAAAGTTTTTGAGTCTATACCTAATAAGAAGATTTTTAAGCATCTATCTGCTCACAATCTTCTATCTGATCGTCAGTATGGTTTCCGTAAAGGGCGATCTACTGGCGATCTTCTAGCTTTCCTAACTGAATATTGGTCATCCTCCTTTAGGGGTTTCGGTGAAACTTTTGCTGTTGCCCTTGACATATCAAAAGTTTTTGATAGAGTCTGGCACAAATCTTTAATTTCCAAACTACCCTCATTCGGTTTCTATCCTTCTCTCTGTATCTTCATCTTAAGTTTCCTTTCAAACCGTTCTATTGCAGCTACTGTAAACGGACATTGTTCTTCTCCTAAATCTATCAATAGTGGTGTTCCCCAGGGCTCTATCCTATCACCCACTCTCTTTCTACTATTCATTAATGATCTTCTAAGTCTAACTCAAAGGCCTATCCACTCCTACGCTGATGATTCTACCCTGCATGTTCAACGTCGTTTATTAGACGTCCAACTCAACAGGAACTAAGTGATTCACGGAGAGATGCCACCGAGCGCCTAACTTCTGATCTTTCTATAATTTCTGAGTGGGGCAAAGCAAACCTTGTTTTGTTCAATGCATCAAAAACACAATTTTTTCACCTATCTACTCGACAAAACCTAACAGATAACTATCCCCTCTTCTTCAATGACACTCAACTGTCTCCTTCTTCTACAATGAACATTCTAGGACTATCCTTTACTAAAAATCTTAACTGGAAATCTCACATCTCATCTCTTGCTAAAACAGCTTCTAAGAAGTTAGGTGTACTGTGGCGTCTGCGTCCTTTTTTTTCTCCATCCCAATTGCTTGCTCTCTACAGGGGCCTTATCCACCCATGTATGGAGTATGTCTCACATGTTTGGGGAGGATCCACTCATACAGCTCTCCTAAACAGGGTTGAGTCAAAAGCTTTTCGTCTCATCAACTCCTCTCCTCTGACTGACTGTCTTCAATCTTTAAATCACCGCCGCAATGTTGCTTCTCTTGCTCTCTTCTCTTCTACCGTTAGTTTCATGCTCACTGCTCTTCTGAACTTGCTAACTGCATGCCTCCCCCCCTCCCGCGGCCTCGCTGCACGAGACTTTCTACTCATTCTCATCCCTATTCTGTCCATCTTCCTAATGCAAGAGTTAATAAGTATCTTTACTCCTTCATCCCTTTCACTGGTAAACTCTGGAACTCTCTTCCTGTTTCTATTTTTCCACTTTTCTATGACTTAAATATTTTCAAAAGAGGAGTAACAAGACACCTCCCTAACTGAATTGGCTCACCCCTCTTTTTTATTATATTCTCTTACTGTCTTCTTTATAGGGACTGGCAACTAAGCGGGCTTTGTGTTACCCATTTTTGTTGTGCCCTTGGCCAGTTCTTTGTGATGTAAAAAAAAAAAAAAAAAAAAAAATTCTATACTACAACTTACCAAAAACTCCTTCACTCATAGGAAATGTCATAATCTTTCTGAATCAAATCCTTCTCGTGACTTCTGACATCTAGCTAATAACATCTCTAACAATTTTTCTTCTGCATCTCTCCCTCCTATGCTTCACCAAGATGGCTCCACAGCTGTCTCATCTATTTCTAAAGCTGAACTCTTCGCTTAAACCTTTGCTGAAAATTCCACTCTGGTTGATGAAGGGCTTGTTACTCCTTCTCCTCCACCCTCTGACTATATTATGCCTGTTATTAAGATCCTTCGGAATGATGTTTTCTTTGCCCTTCTGGCCTAGATCCTCGGAAGGCTTACGGTCCTGACGGAGTCCCTCCTATTGTTCTCAAAAACTGTGCTTCTGTGCTTGCACCTTGCCTGGTCAAACTTTTCCGTCTATGTCTATCTACTTCCACCTTTCCTTCTTGCTGGAACTTTGCTCACATCCAACCTGTTCCTAAAAGGGTGACTGTTCTAATCCTTCTAACTACCGTCTTATAGGTTTGACTTCCTGCCTTTCTAAAGTTTTTGAATCTATACTTAATAAGACGTTTCTTAAGCATCTATCTGCTCATAATCTTCTAACTGATCGTCAGTACGGTTTCCGTAAAGGGCGATCTACTGGCGATTTTCTAGCTTTCCTAACTGAATCTTGGCCATCCTCCTTTAGGGGTTTTGGTGAAACTTTTGCTGTTGTCCTTGACATATCAAAAACTTTTGATAGAGTCTGGCACAAATCCTTAATTTCCAAACTACCGTCATTCGGTTTATATCCTTCTCTCTGTACCTTCATCTTAAGTTTCCTTTCAAACCGTTCTATTGTATCTACTGTAGACGGACATTGTTCTTCTCCTAAATCTATCAATAGGGGTGTTCCCCAGGGTTCTATCCTATCACCCACTCTCTTTCTATTATTCATTTATGATCTTCTGAGTCTAACTCAAAGCCCTATCCACTTCTACGCTGATGATTTTACCCTACATTTTTCAACGTCGTTTATTAGACGTCCAACCCAACAGGAACTAAGTGATTCACGGAGAGATGCCACCGAGCGCCTAATTTCTGATCTTTCTATAATTTCTGATTGGGGCAAAGCAAACCTTGTTTTGTTCAATGCCTCAAAAACACAATTTCTTCACCTATCTACTCGACAAAACCTACAAGATACCTATCCCCTCTTCTTCAATGACACTCAACTATCTCTTTCTTCTACAATGAACATTCTAGGACTATCCTATACTAAAAATCTGAACTAGAAATCTCACATCTCATCTCTTGCTAAAACAGCTTCGAAGAAGTTAGGTGTCCTGTGGCGTCTGCGTCCTTTTTTTTCTCCCTCCCAGTTGCTTGCTCTGTACAGGGGGCCTTATCCGCCCATGTATGGAGTATGTCTCACATGTTTGGGGAGGATCCACTCATACAGCTCTCCTAAACAGGGTTGAATCAAAAGCTTATCGTTTCATCAACTCCCCTCCTCTAACTTACTGTCTTCAATCTTTAAATCACCGCCGATATCTTGCTTCTCTTGCTATTTTCTATCGTTATTTTCATGCTCACTGCTCTTCTGAACTTGCTAACTGCATGCCTCCCCGCCTCCCGCGGCCACGCTGCACAAGACTTTCTACTCATTCTCATTCCTATTCTGTCCATCTTCCTAATGCAACAGTTAATCAGTATCTTTACTCTTTCATCCCTTTCACTGGTAAACTCAGGAACTCTCTTCCTGTTTATATTTTTCCACTTTCCTACGACTTAAATCTTTTCAATAGAAGAGTAACAAGACACCTCCCGAACTAAATTGGCCCTCCCCTCTTTTTTTCTTTTTTTTATTCTCCTACTGTCTTCTTTATAGGGACTGGCAACTAAGCGGGCTTTGTGTTACCTATTTTTGTTGTGCTCTTGGCCAATCCCTTGTGATGTAATTTTTTTTTTTTTTAATTAGGATGATTGCATTACTTGGAATTAAAGCACTTTCTTCTATGGCACAAGCAGTCACAATGATGGCTTGAATTACCTGGGGAATCAAAGTTTTGACAGCCAGTCTTGTAGCGTTTGCTTCATCTATATTTCATGGCAATGTAATGGATGTTCCCACTTACAGTTGCGAATTCTAAGGTTAAGGGGACCGCCCATCCTAAATCTTGTTTACTGATGGATTTTGCTGAAAATTTATTGGGCTATTACGGGCGAAGTAAACACTTTAAAACATAAGTTTCATTCAGATCTGGCCTTTAGGTTTTGGCCAAATAAGAAAAATAAGAAAAAAAGGGGAAAATTCGGCTGGTTTAAATTGCTTTCAACTCCTAGGATTAATGATGCATTTCTTTAATGTTTAACCATTAACTCTTATATTTATAGAGAAAGATTATTTGGCGTGTTTTTTCTCTATCTTTGTTTATCGTTGAGAAAAAAAATATCTTAAAATCTTGAAAAATTTCCCCAAAAATTATGTTTAAACACTAGAGCCATGTTCGTAATTGACATAAACAAAATATTCCACCATATTTCGCTTCGTTTTTTATCCAGCTATCCATTGCTACTTCATATGTAAGGATCGGATAAAAAATGATGGAGGAGAAAAATATTGTATTAGAATAACATACATTTTACAGAAACGAGCCGGAAACATTTTTTTTGAGTTTGACTAAGCGTTACGTCATTAAACCTTATAAAGGTCTAGGAAATATGTTCTATTTAATTTCTGAGGTTATTATGAATGTTTGCAGTAATTCAGACACACATGGTCCCGTCCTGCAGGGCAGGATATTAGTCACTCAAGGTAAGGGTCAAATTGGTGCCAGGTAGGAGCACTTTTCAGAACATACCAGATTGGTATCCTGGATACTCAGATGCACTTCTTTTTCGTTTTCTGTGCTTTTGGACGTGTTAACGTGTTTCTGACTCAATAAGGATGGTATTAAGAGGCTGGGAACCTCTAACCCAGGGGTTCCCAATGTGGTCGATATCGACCCCTAGGGGTCGATGGGACCATCCAAGGGGTCGATGAATCGCCAGGGGATCGAAAGGGGGTCAATAAATGGCTAGAGGGTCGATGAATGGCTAGGTGAGGAAAGTTTCAGCACGCAACAGCCGCCAACAACCGTTATGCGCGTGGTACCAAAGCCGCCTCTGTGTCACCCTGACATAGAGACGGCCTTGACTTGGCTCGGTGCTAGTCTGTGACATCACGTAGGATCTGTAATATGCCCCACGGACCCTCCAAACACACACCCCTCTCTCTCCCCTCCTTTGTCCCAAGATCGTACCGTACGTGAAATATTCCTGTCCGCTTCCCGTACTGAGCGAGCGAGCGTATTCCCCTCTCTCGTTGATGAGTGGACAGCCAGTAGTCCAGTACATTCTCAGCACCCTATTACTACTACTACTACTACTACTACTACTACTACTACTATTACTACTACTACTACTACTACTACCTATAAGTACTACTATAATTCCCCATATTCATTTAATCAAAACATGTATGTATTACGTTTTTTTTCTTCATAACATATACTATTTTTATTTAAATGTGTGGGGGTCGATGTAAAATTTAAAACTTTATTAGGGGGTCGATGAACTGAAAATTTTGGGAAACCCCCTACTCTAACCCGGGGTACTGCGCTTACTTTTCCTTTTCAGTGGCAACAAAGCCCTAAGCTCTGATGCGCTCCCGGTACTATGCCAAAGTCTTTTGATAGGGCAGGGGAAAAATTAAAACCCAATCAGCGCGGGTGGGGGCGGGGGTGGGGGAGGGGCTTAAAATAAAAGGGGTCCCACACAATATTTAGGGTAAACTGCTATTTTGTGGGCAGATTTTTGCGTGACTTTATTTAAAAATATATTTGTAGGGGAGGAGAAAAAAAAAGAGAGAGAGAGAGAGAAGAAAGAGAGAGGGGGGGAGAGAGAGAGAGAGAGGGGAGAGAGAGAGGAGGAGAGAGAAGGGGGAGAGAGGGGGGAGAGAGAGAGAGAAGGAGAAAAGAGAAGGAGAAGAGAGAGAGAGAGAGAGAGAGAAGAAAGAGAATTTAAAAATTTTTAAATTAGGGTTTTTTTAAAAAAAGGGAAAGGGGGAAAAAAGAGAAAAGGAGAAAAGAGAGAAGAGAGAGAGAGAGAGGAGAGAGAGAGAGAGGAGAGGAGAGAGAGAGAGAAGGGGAAGAGAGAGAGGAGAGAGGGAAGAAGAGGAGAGAGGGGAAAAGAGAAGAGGAGGAGAGAAGAGAGAGGAGAGAGAGAGAGAGTTTCAGAATTTATTTCCATTGACAAGGTTTATCTTTTCATTTTTAACATATAAAAACAATATCAAAAAAATAAATATTTAATGGGCTTAAATCTATGTAGAATTCGCATAGGAGATTGTCATTAAAAAAAAAGGGGAAGAAAAATTTTAAAACAATAAAGAATTCCATAATAAAAAAACAAAAAATTTAAAATTTATTTTTTAAAAAAACAAATCAGTGGTGCTTGTGTCAAAAATTGCTCATTTAAGATTATTAAACAACTTTTTTTTAAAGAGGATAAGGTGTAGCTTTCCCTAACTTTTGGGGGAGAATGTTCCATTTTTTTGGGTTGCCCCAAGCAAGACCTTTCCCCCATGTGGTTTTGTTTTAGGGACAACAATTGTTGTGTTGTCGGGTAGGAAGAGAACGTAATTCTTTAGGGTTGGGCAAGGACATTAGTTTTTCGGGGTATACCCTTTGATGGTTGTAGGTCATTTACCAATTTCATATTTGTATTTATTATATTTTTTTAGCCACCCGAGCTGCCTCAAAAACGGTTTTGGGGCGTGGTCACCTTTCCCCGCCCCCCCCCAACGTACTTTAGCAGAAAAGTTTTCAGCTTTTAAAATTATAAATGAGTTGTATAAGGGGACCCCATATTGACCCCGTAGTTAATGATGCTCAAGACATAGAGTGAAATGGATATTAGTCGTGCTTTTTTGTTCAAATTTTCTTTGATTCGGTTTACAAAAATCAACGTACCCAAGAGTTTTCCTTCTTTTTTCTTTAGGGCTATAAAAATTCAAAAATTATCGAAATGGATCCCAAGATTTTTTTAATGATTTTTTGGAACAATCACGCATCCGTAAACTTTAAGGGGGGGTTTTGGGTGGTTTTCGGAGATATACTTCGCCCCGAAACAACACGGGGTCTTTTAGTGTTCAACATAAAACCCATTTGCTAAAAGTAGGTTTTTTAGTTAGGGCCAGTGTTTTTTTTCCCCCTGGGGATGATTTCATCAAGTTTGTAAAGGTACCGGTAGTATGACTGGGTGTCGTCAGCATATTGGGATCATGACAGGAGATATAGTGTGAAAAACTTTAACAAATTTTAGAAATAAATTGGTCCGAGTACTGACCCTTGTGGCCCCCCATATGGAATTTCAAAGATTTCTGATATGCTTTCCCATTCGTACACGTTGTGTTTGTTTATGCGATAACTTTCAAACCAGAAGTTTCTCAATATTAATTTTCGTAGCTTATCATTAGGGATCCATGATAGCACTATAAAAAGCCTTTGACAAACACAAGAAAATAATGAAATTTTTCCCCAATTTTTTTTAATTATTTACGTTATAGTACTTTAGAGAGTTTTGTAAACCCCGTTTGGTTTGATAATCGAGTTCTAAAACATGTGGGTATTACTCAAAAGGGTTTCTCTTCTAGATGTAGTAAGCTGATTTGCTTAACCTTTCTATTTTTTTGAAAGAATGGGTAACAGAGATATAGGCGAGATTTTGGGGTTTGGTTAGCATCGCCAGACTTTAAAATTGGGACAACAATGGCTTCCTTCCACTGTTTGGGGAAAGTTCCATCCAGGATGTATTTTTAGATGCAGTTATGAAAGAGATTCCCACCGGGAGAGATTTTTTCAAAAACCGTAGTGGAGCCATAAAACCACGGATTTGCGTTTTTCATGGGATTAAATTTATTAATAATTGTGCATTGTCAAGGTTGGGTCTAAAAGTATTAAATTGGCAGGTTATGATATTTGGTTGTTGCAGCCTTACGGGGTGATCTTTTGTACTTTTGCTGGGATTTTATGAAGTTTCTTTCCCCACGTTGGCAAAATATTTTTTAAAAAAACTACTGAAAGGGATTTCGTTCATCCCCTCCTCTGCTATTGAAACATGACTTTTTCAAATTTGGGATTAACTGCTCAATGTTTCCAAATAGCTGAATTTTACCTTTTTGTCTTCAAATTCTTTATCGTAGTGTTTTGTTTTTGTATGATTGAGTACCTTTTTATTTGTTTCTTAAATTTTTTTATGTTTTTTTTGTAACATAGGTTTTTTCTTCCATTTTCGGTTTCCTCTGACGTTATTTTTTTCCCTTATAAGTTTTAAACTCCTCACTCACCCAAGGTGCAGGGGGCTCTTGCCCTCCTTGGTGAGAAAAGGTGCACATGCTTAACATTGTTAATTTTTCCCAAAAAAATGTTTATTTGTAGTCAATGTTATCCCGTCCGTATTTTTTATTTAGGTTTTAGCGTTTGTATAAGAATTACAGAGAAATTGGGGAATTTTTTCAATCTCAAATGGTTTTAAACAGTGGGCAAAACTCTGGGTTTTTTCAAGTTGATGGTTAAGGTAATGAGTTATGGTCCCCCAAAAGAAAAGGAAGAATCAGTTGTATCCGATTCTGGCTTTTTGGTAACCCAATTGGTCAAACAGCGTTGCGGGGTTTGAGGGGTTTTTCGGGTTTGGGTTTGTGGCCCAGAGATGTGTTTTTAGCATTATAATTATTCCTAAACTTACTTTACTTGAAAAAGATCATCATTAAAATCCCCTAAAAGAAAAAACGACTTATTTCCTAAAATCAAAAAAATCTAAAACAGCAGCAAAAAAAATCAAAAGTTGTCGAGAGAGATTTTAGGATGACGGTACAGGCAAACCGATGACAACAGTGGGGAATTTTTTTCCCTTGTACACCTAGCCATAGTCTTCAATCCTCCGGGGCCTTTAAATATTGACCTTTAAAAACGAGTTTTTGTAAAAACTTTTTTCACATAGCCCAAACACCCCACCTCTTCCAATCACATCTATATAAAAAATATTCAGGGATCGAATAGTTCGTCCAAAAATTTAGGAAGTAGCCCCAAATTTTACTAATACAAAAATGTCTGATTCTTTATTAAAAATAAATTTTTCTATCCCTTTTGTGCTAAAAAATTTTAGCTTTTTTGTGGGCAAACTTAAACCCCGGACCTTTTTCACACTTTGTGATACGCGGCACTGTCTTCTTCGCCGCTTCCCATGGGTTGTTATATTTTCAATGCGTTGCTTGGTCCCGCCCCTGAACGAAACACACCCCCCAACGATGATCGAAATTTCAAATTTCCTTTGATGATGGTTGTGCTCGCCACAATTTTAGCATCCCTTTGGGGAATGAACTGGATGATGTGTTGAGTTGAAATTGTATCGGTGGGGCATGGCGGGGGCTGGGTCCTGCCAATACCCTTTTTACCTGTATCCCTATCTAGTACGAGTTCGGAGATGAGGTAAAGTCGTGATTTTTTTTGCCATCCCCATTTTTTTCGCCTCTTTGTGAACTGTAGAGGGTTTTTTTTGAAGAAAAGGGTTTTTGTGGGACGCGGTATGTCTTCCGAGCTGGTACGTGGGGAGGTACGTGGGTTTTCCCGTGTACATTTTTGGGGATGTACCGCGGGGGAGCCTCCTGCACTGCTTCGTGAGTGGGTGGTGAACGGGTTCTTGTGATGCGTTGCATGGTTACGCCAACGAGTGTGTTTTTATCAACGCGATATGAGGGGGCTTGGTTGCGAAGTATGTTTGATAAATAGTCGAAGGGGGCCTTTTTTTTGGGGTGGGGTTGAAAAAGTTAAATGAAAAGGTGATGCATTGAGATTGTATTGTTTTGACCACTTACGAAGTTTTCCACTTGATAGTTTATCCTTTTTATCTACTTTATTGAGTAAACTACCGAGTTTTTTTTTTTTTTCAAACAGTTTTTACTTAGGGGAAAAGGTACATTGCTTATCAATGGACTCAGAAGCGTTATTCTAATCATTTAAACTTTAAATTTGGTTTTCTTCACAAAACACAAATCATCGGTTTCCCCCCACCTAGAGTCAGCACAGGACTGTTTTCACGACACAAAAACCGTTTTATTTTCCCATTCGCCAAATTATCATTAAATCATTATTCTGGTTTCAACTTCCTGCGACATTAACACTGGGGCATTTGAAAAATATATTTCCACATCACTGTTTTTTTTCTTTCAGATTTCTAAACAATGACCAAGATTATAAAAATTGCATCAGGATTTTTTCCATCGAGAAAATATAAACCGCAATAATTCCGCAGTGAGAAGGAGCCAAATTTTTCTTTTCCCTCACCCAGCTTTAAACAAAACTTTTTCCTGATTAAATGTCGTATGAAAATTTTCGCCAAGATCAAGCGGCGAAACATGTTTCAGATTTGTGTCTCCCAAAAGCAAAAACTTTGACGGGGATGAGGGGGGTGAACGTCCCCCCGTCTGTTTGGCGCACCGTTCACGCGTCTCCAAGTGGCAAATTTGTTGCTGGAGCTCTCATTATGAGTAACCGTTTTTTTTTCCGTATTTAAAAAGTTTAATCTCACTATCCTTTGGTTTCTAATTTAAACATAAAAGTCAAAAGTCTTTGGTCACCTTTTTCCTAAATTCCTTCCCCACTGATCGCTGTTGCGGCATCAAAAGGGGGCTAGTACTGCGTCACGTTGTGCAGATTGATGTGTAGTATTGATAGCTCTGATTGGCGATGTCCGGCAGACCAGAGTGATTACTTGCAAAGATGGGGTGGGTTGAAAAGCTTCAGGAAAAGATGGGTGCAGGCCCAAAATGGGAAGTGTGTGCCTTCTTGGGAGTCGTAGGACGGGGTGATTGGGAGTCTTAGAGTCCCGGGAGTTGAGTGGGTCAGCTCAAGCATTGAGTATGTCAAAGGGATTTTCAAAATTTTAACAATTTAAGGTCGTTATTTTTTTTTTTGGGTGGAGGTTCGGAGAGGCGGCTGAGTTGGTTCGGTGTGTCGAAGTTGGGTTTTCATGAGAGGGTCGGAAAAAGTTGCAGGGGGAGGGTGTTTCCTGGGGTTCATCAGTGGTTTGAAAAATTAAAAGGCTTTTTGTAAAATATATCGATGAGCGATCTTTTTTTTTACCCATATGTGAGTCAATCCCCTTTTCGACATCTTTTTGGGTTTTTGCCTTTTGGGGGTTTTTAGTAAGATTTTTTATTTGGCAACTGCTGAGAAGATCAGGTTTTCGTGCCCCACCCTCCATACTTTTTTTGGAGGTTTGTCAGCCATGATTTTATAAGAAAAAACTTCATAATTAAAATATGCAAAAACAGAATATGGTAGTGCTGTAAAAACAGTGTGGTTTCGTTGGTACGTATATTAAGAAAAGGGGCTTTTATAGAGTGAGGTCTACGTTATAGGCAAAGGCGTCCATATGTACTGTGCTGCGCGAAAAGGGGTTTCATCGAAGGGGGGTTTTTCTGGTGGAACAAAAATTTTGTTTAAAAAAATTCTAAGTCCTCACCCTTCACCTCCCTTAATCGAAAACCCTACAAGCCTTATATAAATGCACCTTTTTTCCTTTGGGAGATAAGCCTAGCCTTTTAGGGTTTTTGTTTAATTTGGCAGTTTTAGAAGGAGCGACACCACCTAGGTTTTTTTTACTCCGCCATTTTTACGAGGAGAATGAAGAGAGAGAGAGAAAGGGGGAGAGAGAAGAGAAAAAAAAAAAAAAAAATATATAAATGGATTTTTTAAATTTATAATTGCATGCTGATAATTAAGAGAGAGAGAGAGAGGAGAGAGGGGAGAGAAGAGAGAGAGAGGGGGGAGAGAGAGGGAGAGGAGAAGAAGAGAGAGAGAGAGGAGAGAGAGAGAGGAGAGAGAGAGAAGAGAAAAGGAAGAAAAGGTGGAAACAGTATAAATGAATGAGGGAGAATGTCTGGGGGGTGGCCCAAAACGACTTACCTAGATCAGTATAGTTGCCCCCTCAATGTCGCCAGGGGCAATATTGCGAAATATACATCATACTGTTTTTTTGTAGAAAAGAACACAATAGTTTTTTAATAGAATATAATCACCCTATTTCCGGTTTTTTTTAAGCTTTGTATCGCAAGTATAGACGTTTTCAAAAATTTCCTAGCTTTTTTTTTCGGGATGACAACGGCGGGAGGACACTAAAAAATAAAAAATAGATGGTGATCTTAGTGTACCCGTTACCAACGTCGCCCTCGTTTTTTTTTTGCGTTTTACATTTATACCATATTATGAACATATGAAAACACAAATGACACAGACTCTCCAAATATCCCCCCTAACTTTCTGAAAATATGGGTGTAAAAATGTAAATAACGCCACCAGACGTCTGTTATAAAAAAAAAAAAAAGTTGCCCGGCCTTTCGGGAGAGTCGAAGGATCACTGTTTGCTCTACATTTCCCCTGGCAAGCATAGGGAAGTGCTAAATTTTAGGGAGGAAGGTTTTTTCACTACAAGTGTAACGGTGAAGGATGACACTGTTCGTCTCCGCATAAATACTAAATAATTATTTTGATTTTTGTTGAATGATATTTTTTATGTTCCGAAT
>JACEEZ010016972.1:0-17982 GCA_016584305.1 Chionoecetes opilio
ACTACTACCACCTACCACCCCCCCCCCCTACCACCAACTCCACTACTACTACCATACCACCACCACACCACCACCACCACCCCACCACCACCACTTACTACCACCACCACCACCACCACCACCACCACCACACCCCACCACCACCACCACCACCACCACCCACCACACTACTACCACCACCACTACTACTACTCACTACTACTACTACTACTACTACACCACCCACACCACACACCACCCCACCACCACCACAACACACCACCACACACCACCACCCCACCACACCACCACCACCACCACACACACCACCACCACCACCACCACCACCACACTACTACTACCACCACCACCACCACCACCACCACCACCACACCACCACTTCACCACCACCACCACCACCACCACCACCACACCACTCTACCACCACCACCACCACCACCACTACTACCACCACCACCACACCACCACCACCACACCACCACCACCACCACTTCTACCACCACTACTCTACCACCACTCACTCTACCACCACCACCACCACCACCACCACCACCACCACCACCACCACCACCACCACTACTACCACCACTACTCCACCACCACCACCACCACCACCACCACCACCACCACCACCACCACCACCTACCACCACTACTCCACCACCACCACCACCACCACCACTAACCACCACCACCACCACCTACCACCACCACCACCACCACACCACCACCACCACCACCACCACCACCACTACCACCACTACTACTACTACTACTACTACTACTACTACCACCACCACCACCAACCACCACCACCACCACCACCACCACCACCACCCACCACCACTACTACCACCACTACTACTACCACCGTCTACTACTACCACCACCACCACCACCACCTATTCATCTATTTTTTTTAAGTATCCTTCGCTTTGTATACAATCCTTCACGGGCCTCTTCGCTCCTTCAGGCATCCTACAGGCGTCATAGGAGGGCATTGGAAGTCCCACAGGATGCTATATGTATTCCTAGGTTTTTATAAGTACTTTGACAATGGCATGGGTGGCTCAAATAGGGATTAATAATACTAATACTAATACTGAAAATACTACTACTGATCGTTGTATTGAAGTAATGATTAATCTAGCAATGCCTATTATATTCTTATCTCTTGTAGTAAGTTTTGTCTAATTTGTGATTTTTAAGGAATATCTGGAAGTATCATGTCATTGTGAATTAGCTGAAATAGGGACTTCTAAATAATAACTGAAAACTGACTCCAGATTCGTGTTCAGCATGCCCGAAAACTGCTAGCAACTAAATTTCAAGCAAATCTATTTAAAAAAAAATATTGCAAATTTTGCAAGGGGTTTACCTTGATTTTTTTTTTAAATCACTACTACTACTAACTAAAATACATTTTATGAATGTATTTAAATACTAATTACTAAATACATTCATTGTATTTAAATACATTTGTAAATACATTTTAAACACACACAAATTTTAATGCCATGAATTAAATCATCAAGTTTTCAAGAGGTTAATTCCCCCACAGAACGGAGCCTCGTGTGTGGACGCCATTAATGAATGCACGTGTAAGTGCGTGAATGACTACTCGGGCAAGTTCTGCGAGGTGGGTCCCGCCGTGTACCTCCAGACCTCCCCGTGTCAACACAACCACTGTCAGAACGGCATCTGTTGCGTGCCGCCAAACTCCAAGGATTACGTGTGCAAGTGTTCCCCGGGCTTCTCAGGTAAGGACAGAACAACAGCAGAAAATTTAATGTAGTAAATTTAATAGTAGTTAGTTCTACTACTACTACTACTACTACTACTATTACTACTACTACTACTACTGCTATTACTACTACTACTACTACTACTGCTATTACTACTACTACTACTACTACTACTACTACTACTACTACTACTATTACTACTACTACTACTACTACTACTACTACTACTACTACTACTGCTACTGCTATTACTATACTTATCAGACTATTCCCCACCTTCCTTCCCCAGGTAACACTGTGAGTACCTGACCCGGGTTCACTTTGGGGCCCATGACTCCTACCTGGCCCTGGAGCCACTCAAGACCCGGCCCACCTCCAACGTGACCCTGCACCTGCGCACCACCCAGGCTGATGGGGTGCTGCTGTACACGGGGGACTCGGCGCACCTGGCTGTGGAGCTCTTCAAGGGGCGCGTCAGGGTGTCCTATGACGTGGCCAATTATCCCGTCTCCAACATGTTCAGGTGAGCTTATAATAATAATAATAGTACTGATAATAATGATTTTATTATCGCCCGGAGGCATACAGGCAAAAAAAGCAACAACAACAAGACAAGGAGTTAGCTTAAGGACTAGAGCAAAACAAAAAATGCCCGCATCAGGTCAGAGTCACCGGTCCACGCTCTCGGGTCAAAGTCGAGGTCGGTGTCTGTTATTGCCGTCAGTCAGTTTCGGTCGTTGAACAGTCTGTCTTTTTTCTCGTCGTTCGCGTCAGTCCTGTTTTGGTCTAGAACGTGTGTGCGTATTTACATTAATGGTGTGTGTGTGGGTGTGGTGTGGTGTTTGTGTGGGTGGTGTGGGTGGGTGTGTGTGTGTGTGTGTGGGTGTGGGTGTGTGTGTGTGTGGTGGGTGTGGGTGGGTGTGTGTGTGTGTGGTGGGTGTGGGTGTGTGTGGTGTGTGGTGTGGGTGGGTGGGTGTGTGTGTGGGTGGTGGGTGTGTGTGGGTGTGGTGGGTTGGGTGGGTGTGTGTGGGTGGGTGGGTGTGTGGTGGGTGGGTGTGGGTGTGTGTGGGTGTGGTGTGTAGTGGTGGGTGGGTGTGTGTGGGTGGGGGGTGGGTGTGTGTGTGGGTGGGTGTGTGGGTGGGTGGGTGTGGTGTGGGTGTGTGTGTGGGGGGTGGGTGTGGGTGTTGGTGGGTGTGGGTGGTGGGTGGTGGGGGGTGTGTGTGGGGGTGGGTGGGGTGGGTGTGTGGGTGTGGGGTGGGTGTGTGGTGGTGTGGGTGGGTGTGTGTGGGTGGTGTGGGGGTGGTGGGGTGGGTGTGTGTGTGTGTGTGTTTATCTAGTTGTGATATAAGAGAGAAGAGTTATATTATTGTGTATAGGTGTGTGTGTGTGTGTGTGTGTGAATAAATTTAGCGTCTCGTCAATAATAAAAAATAATAATTTGAATGTCTCTTCAATAATTATAATAATAGATAATTTAAACTCCTTCCTTGACCTAAATACCCACATTCTCTCTCTCTCACACACACACCACACACACACACACACACACACACACACACACACACACACACACACACACTAGGGAACTCCGTAGTGTAGTGGTTAGCACACTCGGCTCACAACCGAGAAGTCCCGGGGTCGATCCCCGGGCGGAGCGAAGACAGACTGACGGTCTTCTTAAAACCCGAGCCCCTGTCCACCCAGCAGTGAATGGGTACCGGGTGTTAGCCGGGGGTTTGTGACCCGCCTCCCGGGGTGGTGGCTTCCCCCAACACCAAAGGTGTGGGTGGGTGGGTGGGGCCTCCCAAAGGTTCCACTCGGAGTCTCGCATGTTGATAATGTCCCGTTTGGCGCGTTCAATACAGGGAGGTCCCGAAGATACGAGCAGTTAGGTTCCACCTGGCATACTCGTAAAGCAAAATCTCGTATAACGAAACACATAACTAATGGTAAAATATAGGTTTGGTTCCAGGACCATCAATTAAAAAAAGACATGTTTTTCAAGCTAAAATAAACTCTAGCAAACACAACAAACACACAGCGTCTATATTACCCACACTGTACTACCTCTTCTGTAGAAAAAGCATTCTGAAAGAGAAAATAGCACACAAAATAACATAACTGCACATTAATTAAACATAAAACATGCATAACAAGCAAAAAAGACGTTGTACTGTAGGGGACGCCGCGTGATACAAGAGAAGATAGTGTAGCGGTCCCAAGGCTGGAGCCGCACACCTGCTAATTACCCTTCAGGTCAAGCCTTGCTAGGGGTGACCTGTCAAGCCTTGCTAGGGGTGACCTGTCAAGCCTTGCTAGGGGTGACCTGTCAAGCCTTGCTAGGGGTGACCTGACTGCAGTCCCAAGGTTGGGGCCACACATCTGCTAATTACCCCTAAATGTCAGGCCGCACCATATGCTTAATTACCCTTCAGGTCACGGCTTGCTAGGGGTGACCTCACTGGGGTCAACCAAATCCCCCTTTGTCCAGCCTGGGAGTGGTAGGGCGCGCATTTTGAACTTGAGATAATTTTACTCACCCCAGTTTGAATGTCGTATCATTGGATTTTCGATCTCGTATATTGAAAATAGACCCTAATTTACACATCTCGTATCATCGGATAATCGTATACCGAATGCTGGTATAACGGCACCTCCCTGTAGCCTACTCTCCTGCAACATTTTGTCCGGAATGATGAAGTTAGGACTGGCGGTCTTCCACTTGTTGAGGTCAATGCCCTTCACATTCTTGCCCTGGCAGGCCATCGGGGCATTGCTGAGGGAGGGGGGGAACACACTGTCAACACCAACACCACCACCACTGTCATCACCAACACACTGTCATCACCAACACACTGTCATCACCAACACACTGTCATCACCACCACCAACACCACCACACTGTCATCACCAACACCAGTGCATTTTTTAACATCATAACTGGGGGACTACTACTACTAATAATATTAATTTCCACTACTACTACTACTACTACTACTACCACTACTACTACTACTACTACTACTACTACTACTACCACTACTATTACTACTACTACTACTACTACTACTACTACTACTACTACTACTACTACTACTACTACTACTACTACTACCACTATTACCACTACTACTACTACTACTTCTACTACTATTACTACTAACACTACTACTATCACTACTACTATCACTACTACTATCAATACTATTACTACTACTACTACTACTACTACTACTACTACTACTACTACCACTACTACTACTACTACTACTACCACTACTACTACTACTACTATCACTACTACTATCACTACTATTACCACTACTACTACTACTACTACTACTACTACTACTACTACTACTACCACTACTACTACTACTACTACTACTACTACTACTACTACTACTAACACTACTACTACCACTACTACTATCACTACTATTACACTACTACTACTACTACTACTACTACTACTACTACTACTACTACTACTACTACTACTTTCAGTGCATTTTTTAACATGGTAACTGGGTGACCAAAAAGTCTCCCAATGATGGAAAACTGTCGCCCAGTAAGGACATTTTTAAGCTACTGGGCGACAAGATATTTATTCATAAAATCCTTCTGGGATGCAATGACTCATCTTATCTGTGTGTGTTAGATCCAGAAGTACTTTCTTATTACCGTAGATAACACTATAGTCGCCAGTCACTCGCCACTGCACTAATGTCGGCCTTAACAATATATTACGAATTTTAGCATCACTACAGACTTTTATGTGCCACTGAAGACGCATGCACAGTAGTTTATATTATGTACATCACACTACATGTCTTCAGTGGCACATAGGCTACATATATAGTAGTAGTGGTAGTATAGTAGTAGTAGTAGTAGTAGTAGTAGTAGTGGTAGTAGTAGTAGTAGAGGCATGCACAGTAGTTTATATTATGTACATCACACTACATGTCTTCAGTGGCACATAGGCTACATATATAGTAGTAGTGGTAGTAGTAGTAGTAGTAGTAGTAGTAGTGGTAGTAGTAGTAGTAGAGGCATGCACAGTAGTTTATATTATGTACATCACACTACATGTCTTCAGTGGCACATAGGCTACATATATAGTAGTAGTGGTAGTAGTAGTAGTAGTAGTAGTAGTAGTGGTAGTAGTAGTAGTAGAGGCATGCACAGTAGTTTATATTATGTACATCACACTACATGTCTTCAGTGGCACATAGGCTACATATATAGTAGTAGTGGTAGTAGTAGTAGTAGTAGTAGTAGTAGTAGTAGTAGTAGAGGCATGCACAGTAGTTTATATTATGTACATCACACTACATGTCTTCAGTGGCACATAGGCTACATATATAGTAGTAGTGAGTAGTAGTAGTTAGGTAGTAGTAGTAGTGGTAGTAGTAGTAGTAGAGGCATGCACAGTATGTTTATATTATGTACATCACACTACATGTCTTCAATTGGCACATAGCTACATATATAGTAGTAGTGGTTAGTAGTAGTAGTAGTAGTAGTAGTAGTAGTAGTAGTAGTAGAGGCATGCACAGTAGTTTATATTATGTACATCACACTACATGTCTTCAGTGGCACATAGGCTACATATATAGTAGTAGTGGTAGTAGTAGTAGTAGTAGTAGTAGTGGTAGTAGTAGTAGTAGAGGCATGCACAGTAGTTTATATTATGTACATCACACTACATGTCTTCAGTGGCACATAGGCTACATATATAGTAGTAGTGGTAGTAGTAGTAGTAGTAGTAGTAGTAGTGGTAGTAGTAGTAGTAGAGGCATGCACAGTAGTTTATATTATGTACATCACACTACATGTCTTCAGTGGCAATAGCTACATATAAGTAGTAGTAGTAGTAGTAGTAGTAGTAGTAGTGGTAGTAGTAGTAGTAAGGCATGCACAGTAGTTTTATATTATGTACATCACACTACATGTCTTCAGTGGCACATAGGCTACATATATAGTAGTAGTGGTAGTAGTAGTAGTAGTAGTAGTAGTAGTGGTAGTAGTAGTAGTAGAGGCATGCACAGTAGTTTATATTATGTACATCACACTACATGTCTTCAGTGGCACATAGGCTACATATATAGTAGTAGTGGTAGTAGTAGTAGTAGTAGTAGTGTATAGGTGGTAGTAGTAGTAGTAGAGCATGCACAGTAGTTTATATTATGTACATCACACTACATGTCTTCAGTGGCACATAGGCTACATATATAGTAGTAGTGGTAGTAGTAGTAGTAGTAGTAGTAGTAGTAGTAGTGGTAGTAGTAGTAGTAGAGGCATGCACAGTAGTTTATATTATGTACATCACACTAAATGTCTTCAGTGGCACATAGGCTACATATATAGTGTAGTGGTAGTAGTAGTAGTAGTAGTAGTAGTAGTAGTAGTGGTAGTAGTAGTAGTAGAGGCATGCACAGTAGTTTATATTATGTACATCACACTAAATGTCTTCAGTGGCACATAGGCTACATATATAGTAGTAGTGGTAGTAGTAGTAGTAGTAGTAGTAGTAGTGGTAGTAGTAGTAGTAGAGGCATGCACAGTAGTTTATATTATGTACATCACACTACATGTCTTCAGTGGCACATAGGCTACATATATAGTAGTAGTGGTAGTAGTAGTAGTAGTAGTAGTAGTGGTAGTAGTAGTAGTAGAGGCATGCACAGTAGTTTATATTATGTACATCACACTACATGTCTTCAGTGGCACATACAAGGCTGTAGTGATGCTATAATTCGTAATATATTGTGCCTGGCGACATTAGTGCAGTGGTGAGTGAGTGGCGACTATAGTGTTATCTACGGTAGAGTCTATTTTTTTAACAAGGTGAAAGTTCCATTTTATTTTAAGGTCTCATGCTTAAAGGGATGCCTGTGTTTACCTGATACTAGGGTTAACTATGATAAAATACAACTGCTATTAATGTGTAAGTATGAAAGCATCCTCACCACCACCTCAGAGGAAAAAATAATTAGCCTACAGGCGCTATAGGCTCAAACATAAAAAAAAATTATATATACATATAAAACACCACCACCACATTTTCTCTCATTATATTAAATTTTCATTATAACATTATCTCATTATATCATCCTTGCAAATTGGCACTCATTGGCCCTATTTAAACTAGCCAGGCACTGCAAATTGGCACTCATTGGCCCTATTTAAACTAGCCAGGCACTGCAAATTGGCACTCATTGGCCCTATTTAAACTAGCCAGGCACTGCAAATTGGCACTCATTGGCCCTATTTAAACTAGCCAGGCACTGCAAATTGGCACTCATTGGCCCTATTTAAACTCGCCAGGCACTGCAAATTGGCACTCATTGGCCCTATTTAAACTAGCCAGGCACTGCAAATTGGCACTCATTGGCCCTATTTAAACTCGCCAGGCACTGCAAATTGGCACTCATTGGCCCTATTTAAACTCGCCAGGCACTGCAAATTGGCACTCATTGGCCCTATTTAAACTCGCCAGGCACTGCAAATTGGCACTCATTGGCCCTATTTAAACTAGCCAGGCACTGCAAATTGGCACTCATTGGCCCTATTTAAACTAGCCAGGCACTGCAAATTGGCACTCATAGGCTTATTTAAGTCTGGTACTATTGTTGAGTATTAATGAGGAGGAATAACACAGGAGAGAAAAAAATATGAGATATGAGTGTCACAAAATCAGCGTTGCCAAACTAGCGGGAAATGCGCTAGTTCTGGCGCATTGGCATCACAAACCGCGTCAAGTTCGTGTTTTGGGCATAACGTGTTTTTCAGTGCATTTTTATTCCATCGGGTGATTTTTTTAGCGCATTTCTAGAAATCCTGGTAATAGGAATTAGTGAAAATTACTTAAGACTGTACTTTTAAGCTATTTGGAATTAACTACAAGGCAACTATTCTATTGCAACTGTTCAGTAGCGCCTAGTTTTCCACCATTTCTAGGCATTTCAGAGCCCCAATCTAGTGCGTTTTTTTCGCACCGCTCTCCCCGGTTGGACTGGGCAGCCCCGGGCGTCACTGTTTTTGCGGGCGTCTAGAACGGTTTCAGCCCAGTCCATCCGGCCCCGGCCCACATCCCCGGGACCACCTTGGACCGTGGGGGAGAACTGGCCATGCGCACTACAGTCGGGGGGGAAGGCGCCCAGGACTAATCTGTCCCTGATAAACATAAAACACCAGAGGCCGACCATAAGACAAAAGTACAAGGCGTGGTAGTTGAAAATCTTCACACGGTTTAAAAAAGGCGGAGACAAAAGGATTTTGTCTTCTTTTCTTTCGGGTGGGGAGCTAAACCAGGGTTTTTTTTTCCCAGTGGTTCAAAGCCTATTTTCCCGGGCGGCTCCCGAGGGCTTGTAGGATTGGCCCTAACTCTCTGCTTTTTTTACCCAACCTTTTTCTAGAAAACTTTAAAACCCCCTTCAATGATTTTCTATTTGTATCCTTACCCCTACCAAACCTAAAAAAATTCCATTACCCATCTATGTTCCCCTCTGCACTCTATCCCACTGATCCACGCCTCCTCCCGTGCCACTATTGCTATAAGCGCTCCTTTCCTCATCAACCTTGGACACATTAATCCGGGTGATCTACTTTTTCCACTAGTCTCCCCATACACTTTTTGACATATTTGTTTCCCCTTCTTTTCCCCATCTAATGTTCTACATTGACCTCCAAGATTTTGTCCCTTGCTTTAAATAATAACCCTCCCCAAGCTACCATCAAAAAAGACCCACATTTTGGTTTGTGGTTTTCCCCCTTTCCCAAAATTCAGAGAACTCTTACCCCCATCCTCTGTCTCCACTTTCCCCCTGCCCTCCCCTCTGAACTTGGTCATTCACCTTCGTTTTAATCCCCCCCACTAGTGGGGTACCCATCTGTGAAACCTGAACCCCATTTCCCCCCCCACCTCTTGCTGATCTATCCCTTTACTACTCTGTCCTATCCCTCATAAATTTTTCGACCCCCACCTTTTTTATCCATTTTTCTAACCTGTTTTTCCTATTCTTTTCCGCAAAGGTACTCCACCCTCCTCTCCCCTGACGCCCCCTGCTACATCCTTTTGCCTCTATGAAGTCACCTACCTGTTCTGCCTCCCTTAACTTGTCCGCTCCCCTACCGTCCACCTCTCCCTCTCCCCTACATGAGCTCTACTGCCATCCCTTTTTTCCAAACCCTTTTATACCTCAACCTTTTCCCCCTACATCTTGCTACACTACCAACCCTTCCCCACCCCGATTTGTTTTTCCTTTTTTTTATCCTTTTCGTCCTACTGCTCCCCCCCATCTCCGTATCCTAGGTATTATATGACTGGTGCCCCCTACCCTCGGTCCCCATTTCCCAACCCCTACCCTATTGCTGCCTCCCTTTTAAAACCGGGACCGACTTTTCACTTTTAAAAATTTCACCCCAAAAAATCCCTCCCTACTGTGCGACTAATGTAGCTTTCCCCTGAATTTCTCCATGCCCTCACTCAGAAACATGTCGTCAGCATATAGTAAACTGCTCAATTTTTCCCTCCCAACCCTTACCCATAGCCCAAATTTCAACCTAATTGAAATTCCCTCTGTATATAAGCCAAAAAGAAAGGGTGATAACAGCAGCCCTGCCTAACCCCTCTTGACACCTCCCCTCTGTCCTTGCCCCCAAACCCTGTACACTGCCCGTGTTTCCTCATCATACTATCTATTATGCTGACTATTTGTCATAATCCCAATTCTAACAGTAGTCTACAAAGAAAACCCCCATGCCCCTATCAAACCTTTTAAGAAAAGGAAGAAAGGTATGTTTTCCCACCCATCCTATCTTTTTTTCTATCACTAAACTAACTACAACTGTTGTCCCACCTCTCCTATCCCCCGAAAGCCATTTTTTCCTCCCCCTTTCTCTATTTCTCCACAAAAATTTCCCAATCCCACCCTTTTGTAACCCCCGAAAATTTTTTCCCCCGTACCTTATGCTATTGGTCGATAAATTTTTTAAAGCTTTTTACTTTTTGTGACCCCCCTTGTGTAATAGAGAACCCTACCCTCATTCCTTTCCTTGGGCTCTCTTTCCTGCCAAATTGCCTAAAACCTATACAAAACCCCCACCCTACCCCCCCCCTTCTTTATACAATTTGTTGGGTTAACCACCCCCGCCCCGCGCTTTCCCATTTTTCAGCTTTTTTAAATAATCCCTTTTTTTTTCCCTTTTGAAAGTTTATCCATTCCCCCATCTATCTTCCTTTTTTTCCTATTTTACTTCACCAATTCTACCTGCCAGTCAGCCCCCCACCTCCTCCCAAAACTTCTTGATCCCCTTAATACTCTCAGGTCCTTTTACCACTTCGTCCCCACTAAAATTTCATCTACGCAGGTTGCTCCCTGTCTTCCTCCCTAAAAAAGTTAAACCATCCCCCCCCCCCTTCCTAACCCTTTCCCCTTTGTTCCTCTCAATTTCCCTCTCCATTGTTTTCCCTAGCCTTCCTAAAAAGCGCTTTTACTTTCTCTTTTTTTCTTATACCTTCCCCTGCCTCCTCTATTCTAAAACCTTCCCTATCTCCACTACTTCCTTTTCGACTCTTTCGTGCCCCGTTTGCTCCTTTCTTTTCCTTCCTCGCCCTCTTAATCTCACTATTCCACCACCTAGCCTTTTTTCCCGGATCCCTTTTCTTCACTTTACCTATCCCTTCCTAGCTATTTCCAACTATTGTTTCCCCCCAAAACTTTTTTCATTTTATCCACCCCCTTTCCTCCTTTCCCAAAATACCTGTTTAATCCCCCCTAAAAAATTTCCCCTTTTGGGGCCCGTCTAAAAAAAGTCCCACTTTTTTGTGCATTTTCTCCTTTTTCATTTCCCTTTGTTTTACTTGTATAATTTAAGACTATCATGTTTGTGGTCACTATTTTTTCTCCAGACCCCCCTCTCTATCCACATATCCCCTTTACCATCTTCCCGGCATTTCATTTATGCACATAACTATAGCTGATTCCCTCCCCCTCTCTGCCAATGTTTAAAATCCCCCTGCCCTTTCGTATTTAGGATTTTTTAACTGTTGGCCTCAAAAAAAATTTAAGAGTAGTATCCCCTTCCCTTTACCTCCTCCCCCAGTAACCTATGTGTCCATTCAGTCCCCCCCAAAAATTACTGTTTCCCTTCTGTGTTCTGCTAATAACTACTAAACTTGTTATATTTCCTTTCATTTTCATCTAGCCCCCTCCCCTTTAACTGTCATATGCAGACTACTAAAAATGTCGTCCCCCTTTTTTTCCCCCTTTTTTTGTACCTAAATTTGCAGAAAAATATCTTCGCTGCCCCACAGGGTTTCCCACATCTAGCTCCCAAATTATACCCGCATCCTCCTGACAATAAACCCCCACCCCGCCCCCCTTTCTAGGATTCTTGCTTCACCCTTTTTTTTTAAGGGGATACCCCTCGTTCTACATTTATCCTCTCCTAAGGGGGGATTCCCCGGGCCTATACATCAAAACCCCATTTACTTAATTCCCGGAAAAGTCCCTAATTTTCCTACCCCCCCAAACCCCCGCTTAATGTCCAAAACATAGAGTTTTTACAAACCCTTTCCCTGGTTTCCATTTTCTAACACGGGCTTCCTTATATCTTTAAGCCCCCTGCCTCCCATTTTTTTTCCCCCTAAACCCCAGTTTTCCCGGTCTAAACCCAAACCTTTTCAACTGGTCCCTACGCCTCGTCCCCATCTACTTAGGTGGGACACCCCTCTCTGGTATACATCGAGGGTTACCAAGAAATGTCCCACCCGTCCCCAAACCGCAAACCCCATACCTTCACGCTTCCCCCTATCTTTCTATTTAGACTTTAAAGGGCCCCGACAGCCACTCCCCGACCCAATACTCCCCTAGGGATCACCCACAAATCACCCCTTTCCTACCCTCTCCTTTACCTTCTCTAACAGGGCCTTGTACCTATTTTCCAACTCCTCCGACCTCGCCTTGCCTACGTCGTTCCCCCCGACGTGCACCACCACAACCGCATCCTTCCCTGTGCCTACCATCAGCCTGTCCAGTCTATCTGTAACATCCTGCACAGATGCCCCTGGATAGCACACCCTAGTCCTCCTGTCCCTGTCCCTCTCACAGAAGTTCTGGTCTAGGTACTTCACCTGAGAGTCTCCCACCAACACCACCTCAGGCCCCTTTCCACTCCTGTCCCCTGCTTGCTCCTCCTCCACACCTCTACTCTTCACCCCCATATCCTCCTCCCCCAGCACAGCATACCTGTTGTGCAACGGCACCTCACCTGACTTTTCTGCCCCAGCACTACCTGGCTTGCTTCCCTTTCCTACCACCCGCCACTCTCCCTCCTTGGGCCTGGTACCTCCACTTGCCGGCCTGGTAACTACACCTGCCTGCCGTACCTCTACACCCTCCTCAAGGCTGTGGACCTTCTGCTGAAGGTCCTTCACCTCGCCCTGCATGGTACTAACCAGCATCCCAGTACCTACATTTCCCTCATCCACTACTCCCTTAAGCCCCTTAACCTCCTCCTGCAATGCCTTTACCTGTTCCTGTAAGGCACACACCACACATTCCCTCACCGAGGACCGCAACATGTCACACCCACCGCACAGGATGTAAACATTAACCACCTCTTCCATCCGCTGGTTACACGTGGCTTGGGCCACACCTACCTCCTCTGTAGGGAGCACAGCTACCTCCTGACCCCCTGCGGCCACGTCAGCTGTAGCTACACCCTCCACAACCCCTTCTAGAACCCCACATATCTCCATATTTCACAAGAACTAGCAAAATTCAATCACGAAACACTTAGCTCAGGTCCACACGTCCTGCCTCCACGGAGTCCGCTACTATCAAGATGGACGCCTGCCGCCTCCACAGTTCAGTTCAGTACCGCCCACTCGATCCCCCAGCCAATAGGAACCACGAATGGGACGGGGCTAGTCTCGATGTATTTTCGCGACCATCAGTCCACCCTGACCCGGTCCGGACTGGACTGAACCAGGGCGGTGAACGTCACGAAAATGCGCTTTAGCTCTTTGACGTCCGAGATTTGAGAGAGTGTCACAAAATGGCGGCCGTGTTTACATCCAGGATCACAACTCTCGCATTTATCGCTAATTTCTCCGTAAGTACACCATTTCCATGCTTGTAACTCTCCCTAATTGTTTATAATGATAGCATAGAGCAGTGAGGTGAAGGAGATGGCTCAGGGTAGCGTAGATAGGGGGTAAATAAGTGTGTTTATGGGTGCGGGTAATGCTGTATTTGGTAATTATGGAGGAGTGTTTCACGTTAGTTTTCAGAGACACCCAACTAGTTTTTCTTGGTCTACAATAGGTGCTTGTTCTTATTAGCGCCTGACAGTGCCATTATTAGTGCCTAGCCGTGCCATGATAGGCTAATTAGTGTGTGTGGTGATGGCGTGTTGACATGAGGGTTGGTAGTTACTGCGGAGTCAATAGCGAGTTTTAAAAGGAGACCGGACAGTGCTATGGACGGGGTGCAGTCAGTTCGTACACAAGTTGTTTCGTACACCAGTAGATTCGTACACCAAATAGTTGTTTCGTAGTCTATATGAAAGCATAGTCGTTTCGTACACCGCCACCACTCACACAGAGCTATAGAACAAAGACGAAAATGGAATATAAAAAAAGATGTTACGATGAAGACCCCATAGACCCCATAGGGTTTGAGGCAATACTTGTGTTAGATAATTAAACCAATATATTAATAGTATTATTTACATATGTTATCATGCGGGTTTAGCGGTCCTGAGTTCGGGTCTGGCTTCATTCTTACTTACTTACTAGGTTTCTGCGTATACCCTGATTTCATGACCAGTGGCGTAGCTACGGGGGGGCGCGTGCCCCCTCCCCATGAGAATGCGGTGCCTCCCCACAGTGCCCCCCCCATAGGTTTATGGGACGGGGCTAGTTTGTGTGTGTGTGTGTATGGGGCGGTGTGATGATGGCTGGGGTGGGCTTGTGTGTGTGTGGGGCGGGCATTAGACTATTTTTAGTGAATATAAGCAATGTTTTTATAGATATGACCTGTTTAATATCCTTGTCCATTAGCTAATTTGGTTTATTTAGTTATTTTTTCGTAGTTTTATGGCTAATAACAGATGATTATTTATAGCCAAGGAAAGATCTGGGTGTGAAGGGGTTAATCTCCATCCCAGCTTTACTACTACACTGGCTAAATGTTAAAAGTGTGGCCAGGTTTTTGTTTGGTAAACCTGTTTCTTTTATTATGAGAGAGAGAGAGAGAGAGGTATTGTAAGGAAGTAAGGAGGAGGAGGTAGAAATTTGTGGTTATGTCTGTGTTTATGTTCAGTTCTCATGTAGTTTTTTATTTTAGATAGTGTGTGTGTGTGTTGTGTGTGTGTGTGTGAGAGAGAGAGAGAGAGAGAGAGAGATGTCAATATTGTGCTGGCATGACACTGCTGAGACCCTACAATATAACAACCCCTTAGTATTTTTCGAAAATTCATGAAAATTAATGTTTATTTAAATAACTCAAAAACTATGAGGCTGAGGTAAAAATGCTATAGAACATAAAAGATAGAGCTCGCTAAGACCTTTCTAATGAGCTATGAGAAAATAAGTTTTGAGTTCAAGTAACCGAAAAAATAGCACTTTTGTACTTTTTACGAAAACATTGATTTACAGGTAAAGTATATGGGATGGAGGAATACGGATTGCACCATTGGCAAGAACTCATCAACCTTCACAACTTTGCGGCCACAGTTTTCCTCCAAGACAAATAATTACGCCGGAAAATGACAAAAACGTGATATGACAACATTTCTCGGCAATTTTCAGCGGCCAAAAAATCCATCAAAAATATTTGCGCCAGCGCTGCGTGAATGGCGGCATCGGCCATGGCAGTGAATTTCCTCATGTTTGTCTGTTATGTTGTTGTTTTAATTTTGTTTTCAAGTAGGAGTTTGAATGAAGAAAGCAGGCGGTGGAGATTGATCGCTACTCCTTACCGAAACCAGGGGTAGGGGGGTGAGGGGGGTTTTGGAGGGGCGGGGGGGGTGTGTGGGGATGCAGGTTAGGTTAGGTAGATATAAATTAGCAGATATAAATGTCCGGCTTTGACCACTTAACGAGGCATGTTGAGATACCCTGCATACCCCCACCACTTTCAGAACCAACATTAACCTTGTTGGAGCCCTGGTTTTAGAGCCCTGGTTAGTGTACAATTAGGTCGGTTTCGATAAAAAGGACCACCCGAGATAGATCGAAAGCGGAAAGCCGAGGGAAGCGAGGCGCTGCTTGATAGCCCGGGGAGGTGATAAACGCCTTTGACGGTGTTAATATATGCATTGTGGCTGTTTATCAGGGTCAAAGTCACTGCTTATACTATTTAATCCTCATCTTCTCATCTTCAATGGTGGAAGAGGGTATAGAAAAAATGAAAACATTTAAATCGCCAGGACCAGATGAAGTGTATCCCAGGGTATTAAAGGAATGCAAGGAGGTTGTTAGTGAGTCGTTAGTGCACATTTTTAGGAAATCGGTTGAGATAGGCGATGTGCCATTATTGTGGAGGAAAGGAAATGTTGTTCCCATATTTAAGAAGGGAGACAGAGGACTAAAGTCAAATTATCGACCCGTAAGTCTAACATCAGTGGTGGGTAAATTATGGAATCTATTATTGCAAAAAACCTTAGAGAGCACTTAGATAAAACATAGTTTGATCAATGATTCACAACATGATTCACCAAGGGCAGGTCATGTCTCACCAATTTATTGAGTTTTATAGGAAAGTTTATGAGACGGCAGATAATGATAAGGATTATGATATAATATATTTGGACTTTAGTAAGGCATTTTGACAAAGTACCACACGAGCGACTCTTAAATAAGGTTAGGGCTCATGGTATAGATGGGAAGGTTCTTCATTGGATCAGAGCTTGGCTAAGTAATAGGCAACAAAGGGTTACAATTAATGGTTCCAAATCTGAATGGGGACTGGTGACAAGTGGAGTTCCACAAGGGTCTGTTTTGGGGCCCATTACTATTTTTGCTTTACATCAACGACTTGGATAGTGGGATTAGCAGTGATATCAGCAAGTTTGCTGATGATACTAAGTTAGGTAGGATTATTGGATCACAGTCTGACGTAAACATATTGCAGGGAGACTTAGATAAACTTAACGAGTGGGGCAGTCAGATGGCAGATGGAATTTAATATTGATAAATGTAGCGTTATGAATGTTGGTAGAAAAAACCCTGGTAATAGATACACCATAAGCAATGTATCGCTGAAAAGATCAGAGGTGAAAAAGATCTTGGAGTGAGGGTGAGCCCAGACCTCCGACCTAGGAAACAATGTATTGAGGCCAGAAATAGAGCTAATAGAGTATTAGGATTTCATTACCAGAAGTGTTAAAAGTAGAAGTGCGGAAGTTATTCTAAAGCTTTATCTGGCTCTAGTCAGGGCCTCACCTAGACTATGCAGTTCAGTTTTGGTCTCCATATTACAGGATGGATATAGTGTTGTTAGAAAAAGTGCAGAGAAGGATGACCAAAATGATACAAGGGATGCGTAACTTTAGTTATGAGAGGAGATTGAAGTTATTAAAATTACACTCACTCGAGAGACGCAGAGTAAGGGGCGATCTGATAGAAGTTTTTAAGTGGATAAAGGGATTTAATAAAGGAGAGGTAGGAAAAGTTCTTACGGCTTTTAACCAGGGTAGAACAAGAAGTAACGGATTCAAGCTGGAAAAGCGTAGATTTAGAAAGGAAATAGGGAAAAACTGGTTCACAAATAGGGTGGTGAATGAGTGGAATGCTTTCAGTAGACAGGTAGTTAGTGCGGAGTCATTAGGGAGCTTTTAAAGGGGAGCTGGATAAGTTCATGGATGGGGATGAAAGGTTGGATGTAGGTAGTGTTAGGTGACAGGAACTACCACGTGTAGGCCTCGCGGCCTCTTGTAGCTTCCTTATTTTCTTATGTTCTTATGTTCTCCTCAGCGAAACCCAGCAGTTGTCTAGCTGTGAGCACTGACAGTAATCCTTTTTCTGTCTCCTCTTACTGTCTGTATTCTCATTTTCAATCCAAAGCTGGCTGTTGTGTAGATGTGCACAACAACATTTATGGTATAGAGTGGTCACTTTGGGGTGGGGGGGGGAGAGTAGGCGGGGCAAGTTTGTGAGTATAGCGGTCATTGCACCATCCACCGCCTTGTTGTAAACATGTGCAATCCTTACATCTTGTTAATTT
>JACEEZ010016974.1:5000-19688 GCA_016584305.1 Chionoecetes opilio
CAAGCAAAAACAGCTAAAAAGGAGTGGCGTACCTTCATGTCTTGAGTGTGTTCGCGAAGTTTCTGCTCTCGAGCTAGCCACTCTTCTCTTTTATATTCACCCTCCCTTGGCTACAAGATAGTGAGGTCAGGAATCGAAGTTAAGCCTAACAATGAGAGTGGTGCACTCACTCACACAAACACGCACACAACACACAAGTACGCACGCACACACATATAAACGAACATACACACACATCCACAGATCGGTCGGTTTCTTGGAGCTCTAAGCTCTGTCCGGTAGGGTAACAGCTGGCGATCGCGGGCCTAGCACATGGTGACCATATGTGAATTATGCTCTCTCTCTCTAGCAGCTAACAGACTTTTACAGGACAAGCTCTCTAGCAGCTAAACAGACTTTTACAGGACAAGCAGAAAAATACAGAATTTTCTCGATGATTGTTGTATATAAATATATATATATATATATATATATATATATATATATATATATATATATATATATATATATATATATATATATATCTTTGTCATTTTTCTGATTAACATGCTTTTTTATCTTTTCTTAAAAGAGTGATTTGGTGCAATTCTAAACATCTCTACCTAGCTCTAGGCATTTAAAGGGCTTCAGAAAAAGCCTTATATGGTGCATTTAGGAAAAAGAATTGCACATGACAAAGAGAGAGGAGAGAGAGAGAGAGAGAGAGAGAGAGAGAGAGAGAGAGAGAGGAGAGAGAGAGAGAGAGGAGAGAGAGAGAGAGAGAGAGAGAGAGAGAGAGAGAGAGAGAGAGAGAGAGAGAGTTTCTTAATTATCCTTGAAAGGAATAGGGAAGAAAGAGAAAAAGGGATAGGTGCTAGGAAAATGAATTTTTTTTTAGGGAGGAATAGACTAGAAAGTGCTTTTTGGAGGGAGGGACAGTTATCGGATGAAGGGCGGGAGAACAGTTATTGGTTGGAAGGACGGAGGGAAGGAGCAGCAGTTGTCAGTTGAGCGAAATAGTCACTTTGTGGAGAGAAGGATGATTATATTGTTTGTGTTCTAGTCATTCTAGTTCTAGTCATTCATTCCTCTAGTTGTTGCTCTAGTCAGACCTCACCTAGACTATGCGGTTCAGTTTTGGTCTCCATATTACAGGATGGATATTGCCTTGTTAGAATCAGTGCAGAGAAGGATGACCAAAATGATCATGGATGCGTAACTTTAGTTATGAGAAGAGATGAAACTATTAAATTTACACTCACTCGAGAGGCGTAGAGTAAGGGGCGATCTGATAGAAGTTTTAAGTGGATAAAGGGATACAATATAGGCGATGTAGGAAAAGTTCTTACGACTAGTAAGCAGGGTTAGAACAGAAGTAACGATTCAAGCTGGAAAAGCATAGATTAAAAAGGAAATTGGGAGAAACTGGTTCACAAATAGGTTGGTGAATGATTGGAATAGACTAAGTCGTCAGGTGGTCAATGCGGAGTCTATTGGGGTCTTTAAAAGGAGTCTGGATAAATTCAGGATGGGGAATAGAGGTGGATATAGGTAGAGTTAAGTAACAGGAACTACCACGTGTAGGTCGCACGGCCTCTTGTAGCTTCCTCATTTTCTTATGTTCTTATGTTCTTATGTGTTATTTATTGCGCCACAAACACACACACACACACACACACACACACTCACAAAAAAAAAAATCCTAGTTTGTGAGAATATTCAGGCATTTATGACATTGAAATTATGGAGGTGTATAAAAAATAAACATTTTGATAACATGAATAGTAACATGAGTAATATATGAGTTATATATACTTAAAGCAATCGTCCAGAGTGACCCAGATCCATTTTTTCTTTGCATAATTATGTTGAATGTTTATTCAGAATACCTAATCCACAAAAAATTATTAATTTCCACGCACATTTCCCTAATAACATGACTTTTGTAAAAAGCGCGGGAAAAACAAACAGTCCCATTCCAGCCGTGGCGCGAAACTTGCTGGTGACGTCACGGCAGGCAGCCTCCCAGCCCGGTGTCGTGTGGGCAAGTGTCTGTTTATGAGGGAATGTCTGTTTACTAACAAAGACAAAGAAAACGGGTGTTGAGGGGAATAATTACTAAAGGCGTTTTCTGCGGGGGATTTTTGGTTGCAATCGAAAATTTTCGGTTGCAAACGGTCACAACAACAAAAACAAATGATTGCGAGTCGGGCCAATCATCTTCCCTGGATGGTTGAACAGGGATCGAAATTTGACCAACCGAAAAATTTTCGGTTGCAATCAGGATCCCCGCAGAAAACGCCTTAATATTGACTTGATCAACAGAGGCATGTCCAGGCGTACTACGAAAAAAACCGTCTTTATTTATCATTAAAGGGGGAGGGAGGGGGGGGGGGGGGGGGGGGGCACGAATTGGAACACTCGCCGACGGCGGCGAGAATTACTATTGGCGACAGTTATAGGCATGGTTTTGAGCGTATATGATATACGAGGTCATTCAATTTCGTACAGAAATGTCTTAACCACCCATATATACCCCCATCTGCTCAGAGGACATTTCTGTACGAAATTGAATGACTCTTATATCATATTTGCTCAAAACCATACCTATAACTGTCGCCGATAGTAATTCTCGCCGACGTCGACGAGTGTTCCACTTCGTGCCACCCCCCCCCCTCCCCCTTTAATGATAAATAAAGACGGGTTTGTTGTCGTAGTACGCCTGGACATGCCTCTGTTGATCAAGTCAATATTAGTAATTACTCCCCTCAACGCCCGTTTTCTTTGCCTTTATTAGTAAACAGACATTCCCTCATAAACAGACACTTGCCCACACGACACCGGTGCTCATACAAATACACGATAACTCAGAAAAAAATATAGTACATGAAGAATTTTTTCTGAAGAAGTGTTTCTGATATATTTTTTTTGCGATATGGCATATACTTGCATCCTTTATGGGTCAGCAAGAAAGCTGTGCCTTTCCAGAGAGCTTAGCACCCATTTCCGACCTATTCGGCCACGATATATGTGTGCAGCGCCGAGGAGAGGCGGGTGAGAGGCGCGCAGCGAGACAATCTGCTTCAACACCGCCCGCCTTGCGCCCGCCACTCCCCGGCGCTGCACACATATATCCTGGCTAAATAGGTCGGAAATGGGTGCTAAGGTCTCTGGAAAGGCACAGCTTTCTTGCTGTACCCATATAGGATGCAAGTATATGCCATATCGCAAAAAAAAAATATCAGAAACACCAAAATTCTTCATGTACTATATTTTTTTCTGAGTTTACGTGTATTTGTACGAGCACCGGGCTGGGAGGCTGCCTGCCGTGACGTCACCGAGCCGTGGTCCGTCGTCTGCTGGTCATCAGTTGTGTTTTGAGAGCTCGGGGAATTTACAGATTTTGAATGCGGATCATTTAAAAAACGGGTGACTGGATGCAAAAAGTGACAACATATTGTTGATATACTCGATAATGGCTATATTTTGACTGCATTAAATCAGGAATGAAGAAATGGTCTGGACGATTACTTTAAAACAGTATAAAAAATAACAACTATCAGTGGCTCTATTATATGAATTCTGTTCGGGAAAGTGATCTTGGATTACAGATGATCAACCTGAGACACTGCTGCATTGAAAGGAACGTAACTAAAAGCATGATTAAGAGTGTAGATAAAAAAAAGTCCCAATTTCCGATCATTTGTAGCATTTGCCTGGTCGCTTCTTATTTGTTACGTCGCATAGTTTTGGTTATTTGGATTTAGACATTTGGACGTCCTTTAATAAAATTAAAGGACGTCCATGTGCTACAGTTGGTAAAGAGAAAGACAAATTATTGTAATAGAGATATATTAGTGTGCAGGGACAAACTAGAGTTTATATTTATATCCCTCTGAAAGGCGAGGGGTGTGTGCAACCTGATATAGGTATTTACATGGGTTAAACAGTTCAACAAAGGTTATATAAATAATACTGATCAAAACTTGAGTACGTTAAGATACACTCATATTATGAATTTAGATTAGACAGATAAATAAAAAAAAATATTATTAAAGAATAGTGGATGAGTAGGCCTGGTAGCCATGTAGTAAATGCCAGTATGATTGAAAGTTTTGAGAAGGCTGGACAACAAATGCTCTGGAATAGATATTCATGAGCCAAAGTCTAAGGCGACAGAGCTTCTGTACCTAGTCTTCAGCATTCAAATGTATTTTTTTCCAAACGTCTGACAGCAGTGACTTTAAAATTATCTGTGCATGCTCATTTATATTTTAGCCTCGGAACGCCAGTTGATGAGATAATACTCAGTAAAGAAAGACTTGTTCTTGATGATACGTTTATTTCACACCAAAAATGAACATAGACTTTATCTGAAAGAACAAGAGAAAAAACATTAGTTTTTATGATAGTAACAATAGTTTGTAAATAAAGTCTAGAACAGGAGATAGTAGGGTCACTTAGGGCGATTCGCTTCACATTAGGTGAAGGAAGTATTTTGAGGGTCTTATCCTAAGCATTTTGTGCCGCTGAATCCGAAAATCGTAGTTGGGTCACTCGTTAGCGGTAAGTTTTCGCGCAATTTGCAATTTGGCAATTTGGCAATAAAATTGGCAATTACAAATTGCAGAATGAGAACCAGACGTCGTAGAGACCTCGTTTTGGACTCAAATTGAAGCTTATTAAGAGTGCATAAAATGTTATTTAGTACTCCGTGGTTGTATCTGTTCGCATTACTGAACTATAATGGAAATTAGAGATAAGTGGAAAAAAATGGAAAAAAATATAAAAGGAATAATTTTGGCCTTAATTTCACATCAAAAGTCATGAAATGTTTCTGGCTGTATCTGTTCTCATAAAGGCACTACCGTCTGATTAATAGAAAATGGTAACTTTTCTCTGACTGTCCCCTCATGGTCGTATTTTATGACATACGGTAATGAAATTTCGCAAATAAATGTAAAATTTCATTGGCTATAATTTTAGAAATTAGCTATAAACCCGTAAATAAAATAAATTCATTTATTATATCGCACATTTTCCTTCCCAGGTCTCGCAATGAAATCGTGTGTCATTTGCGGTGCAACTAACGGAGATGTGCCTTGGCTGCGACCATGCCTTGGAACAGGTGAACCGGACTCTGAAAGGTGACGGTGGGCTTGTAGGGATCACGAAAAATCCCTCGACGAGGACCAAGTTCTTCTTGATCCAAGACGAACTCTTGGCAATCAAGGCCAAATCATTCGGAAGTTCTGCTACGGCATCAAAGCACCACAAGGACAGCCCAGCGGTCACGAAGAAGACACACGAGATGACCAAAGAGGTTGCTGGTCTTCTTCGCCAGCATAACCCCTTCACTCGCGAGAAAGCCCAACTCACCACCGTCCTTTCCCGCAAGGTTGTTCCAGATAAGATGGTGGACGCACTGACAAGAATCGAGGAGACTGGCAAGGAAGCTCTCTTGAAGTACGAAGAGGGAAGGATCAGGACTGCGCAGCAAAGTCCATGGGAGGTCCTGCATCGTCAGCCTACCAATACATTCAAAACGCTGGGCAAGAAAGCCAAAGTTTCAATCGGAGGGATCCAGGTGATTGTCACGGGATCCTCAGACTTCACTCGGCGCCTGCTGCTCGCCCTCCAACTCGACAGCAGTCTGGACCTTCGCACCATCATCTCCAACTATGAGCTCTCCCTGTTCCCTCTTGCCCTCTTTGACGACCAAGGCCACCCGCGGGTCACAACAAAAAGTGCCCTTCTCAGGGTTTCTGGAGAAGATGAACGCGGCGGTCTCCACGGCCTCGCAAAACCCCTTCATCCTCTCGCGTGCTGGTCCTCGACGGGATGGCTATCCTTCAGCAGCACCCCGTTTCCGGCTCAGCAAACTTTAAGGACCTGGTTGGATCCCTCCTGCAGAGAGTTGCCCAACTGGGTGTTGGCTACGGGGAGTTGCACCTTGTCTTTGACAGGTACGACATCGGCGCGTCCCTCAAAGACAAGACGAGGGAACAGCGAGCCCGAGGTGGAGGATACGATATCGACATCCAAGCAGCGACGAGGATCAAAGCTGGAATGACCATGGCTAACATCTTGTCCACCAAAAGCAACAAGACTGCTATGACCTCTCTCATTGCCTCCCAAATCCAGCACCATTCATGGGGATTACGCGTCGTCTGCGCGTGGCGCGACAAAGCCGTGGCAACTTCGGACCGGACGGAGCCAAGTTCGCTTCAGAACAAGAGGAAGCGGACACTAAGATGATATATCATCTCTCCATGCTCGACAAGATGTGGAGGCAACCGTAGTTTCTCCGGACACGACGTCCTCGTCCTCCTCCTCCGACACTTCCCCAAGATACCTCCCAACACGTGCCTCCAGCTTGGCAAGACGACTTTCACGTTCAGCTCATCCACGATGAACTGGGCTCTCACGCGGATGTGATCACGTCCTTCCATGCTCTGACTGGTTGCGACACCACTTGCGCCCTCTTCAGGAAAGGCAAGTTGCAAGCTTGGCCTGTGTTCCAGGCGGCCGACAGGCAACCCTCGACGCTTTGGGTACACTCCGAAGCCCTGGTCCGCTGACGCAAGAGAGCCTGGACGTGCTGTGCCGATTCGTGAGCAGAATTTACGGATATACTGCTCTCTGCCGCAGGCGAGGTGGACGGGCACTTCAGAAGAAGAAGGTTGGAGCAGCACTGGCCCCTCCGACAGTCAACGCCACCACCCAGCACATTATGCGAGCCCAGCTACAGGCCGTCGTCTGGGAGGGGCTGTGAAGAAGGAGTTGGTGACCCTCGACCCGACCAAGTACGGCTACGGACCAAACCTGGCGCCTATCCCTTCCACCCTGCCTCCCGCCCGCAAAGTATCATGGATGGGATGCAGTGCGGATGCAAGACGAAACTGCTCGACCAATCGCTGCCGCTGTCAACGCCTGCAGACTCCTTGTTCGGAGCTTTGCGATTGCTCCCCCGAGATGTGCATCAACGACGAGGAAGATGGGCATGAGGACGTCGATGGCGTAGACGACTAGATATTCGATTTTGTTCAACTTGTGAACGCTCGCTATCGCAAAGTAAGGGATTTTTTTGTGTTCTAATTGTTATTTTCCAAAAATACGCGGAGGAGACTCGGTTTCGTTGTTTGAATTTTGTGTTCTGGATTAATACTCGGTCACTTCGGGCGGAAAAAAAGGCTTTCGCTTCACCTAGGTGAAGGAAGTATTTTGAGGGTCTTATCCTAAGCATTTTTCAGTTGAAATACCCTGTTCTACGCAATAATTGTACCCACCCTTGCACAAATTCGTTAATTAAATGTGTCCTAAGAACAATTGTTTGTTATTTTACTTTTTTTACTAATTAAAATTTTGTTTTTAATTATTAAGAACTCAGGCTTTAAGGCCAAAATTATTCCTTTTATATTTTTCCCAATTTTTTTCCACTTATCTCTAATTTCCATTATAGATCAGTAATCCGAACAGATACAACCACGGAGTACTCAATAACATTTTATGCACTCTTAATAAGCTTCAATTTGAGTCCAAAACGAGGTCTCTACGACGTCTGGTTCTCATTCTGCAATTTGTAATTGCCAATTTTATTGCCAAATTGCCAAATTGCAAATTGCGCGAAAACTTACCGCTAACGAGTGACCCAACTACGATTTTCGGATTCAGCGGCACAAAATGCTTAGGATAAGACCCTCAAAATACTTCCTTCACCTAAGGTGAAGCGAAAGCCTTTTTTCCGCCCTAAGTGACCCGACTAAGAATGATTCCCGTTCATATAGTATACTGTTTCAATAACATGGAAGCCTGTGTTCTTATGTGCGAGCGGGACGGCAGGTCGCACATGACGCCATGAGATAAGCCTTGTTTACATTGTCATGGCACACAACCCTACACTCAGAAAGAAACTCTTAAAGAGTATAATACTCAGTAAGATCTGTACTGTGATTACAACTGTCGATGCCTTAACGAGGCACTATGAAATGTAGTTATAGTATATATACCTATTAAATGACATTAATATAATAATATTAAATAATAATAATAATATTAAATACTATTATAAATGCATTTCATAAATTTTACATCAATACGTGCACATTCACAGCCCCCTAATTGCACCTACTGGAGAATGTATGAAGACTAAATGTAAATAGATAAATGATAAACAGCTACGTATTATAAACCAGTAGATGTGTTATAAACCAGTAGAAACTAACTTAAAAAACTGAGCAATGGGTCACTACACTCAGTTTTATGATCCCGTTAGAGCCTGTGAATCTCATTCAAATATACATGTGTCGCGGACTTCATAGCTAATTTTTTGTACATGCTTCTATATAGTTTTTTTCTTCAAATCAAAAGATTATTCAAATTCATTCAACAAATGTAACATTGGTGTCTAGGATGCATATATAGGAAATGAAACTATATGCGTGCAATAGCCATAGTAATTACTTTCTCCACAAAATATTTCTTACATACAATTCTCGATTCGGTAAACGTCTCATTTAGTCAATATAGCATTATATCATGGTAGAAATTTAGAGTAATGAATTAACGAACGCTTGTTACCATATTATTTATTTGTTGCCAGATTAGTGTACGGCAGTTTTTGACAGTGTACGATACTTAAAATGTAAGAGGTCACAAGAAGAAGAAGAAAAAAAAGGTAACGTTCGGGTCGAGGATTTGAGGGTGTAGCCATGCACGGTGATAGTGGAGGCGTGGACACTGCAGCAGCAAGTGTTTAATGGTTTCCTGGACGTTCCTGCGCCACGCCTAGTTACCTAGTTATAGTTACCTAGTAAAAACAAGCGACTAGCTTCGTCAGCGAGCATCACTCGTGTTTAAAGTATAAAAGCATCGTACTTTGGCAGGCTTAACGTGTTTATGTTTCAAATGTTGGATGGCTATATTATCCATGGCGTTAAAAATTGTTTTTATAGAATAAGAAATCATATTAACCTTGTGCACACAATCTATAATCTTTCAGCATCAATGGAGAAATATATTCACCCAAACATTTTGACGTAACAGTTCCTTAAAGGCTGTCAGACCATCATGAGTAGAGCATACTTTCAAATACTATTTCTTCTACCCAATGTTTCATGGTATGGACAATTCAATCAATCAATCATTGGGGGCATACGCCGGGGGGCGCGTCGCCTCGCCCACCCTACGACGCCACTCCCCGAGGGTCACCACGCGCGAGTTCCCATGCAGGCTCCTTTCCCATACCAAGCAACTCTCGACAACATCAACTTGCCCCAGCCACGAGCCTTGTGGGTGCCCCCTTGGCCTCCTCCACGCCGGATTGTCTCTTACAGATACAACCCGATGGGAAGGATCGGTTTCAGGGTAGCGTGCCACATGCCCATATAGCCGAAGTTGGCGCTGACGGACTATGCAGGTAATAGGCCTCGATTCAGTCTCACGGTGCAATCGCTGATTTGACACGTAATCATCCCAGCGATACCCCATGATTCTGCGAAGACACTTATTACCAAAGGCATTGATTCGTCTCTTCAAGTCACTATTAATGTCCATGTCTCACAACCATAGAGTAAGACAGGGATCACAAGCGATTTGAAGATCCGGATCTTTGTCCTCCTGCACAGGTACCGACAACGCCAAATACTCCCGCTGAGCGAGTCCATAACACCGTGGGCTATGCCAATCCGCCGTAAGACTTCTTGACGTGACCCGCCGTCATTATGGACTGCGCTACCAAGGTATGTAAAACTTTCCAAGATCTCAATGTCTTCGTCACACGCATGAACAGACTGTACTGCTTCATCTAGTAAGTCTCCAAACACTGGACCTTGGTCTGAGCCAGGAGACCTCAAGTCTCAAAGGCTTTGCCTCCTCGTGCAGCGCCTCGAGAAGCCATCACCAGGACCTCCAGCGACTCAGCAAAGATACTGCATCATCGGCAAAAACAAGATCAGTGATCTTGGTGTTGCCAACGGATGCTCCACAATCACTTGATCTACAACCTTGTCCAATACCCAGTCCATACAAGCGTTGAAAAGTGATGGGGCAAGGACGCACCCTTGCCTCACTCCTGTATTCACAGGAAAGAAGCCGGATACACCTGCCCCACACTTCACAGCACTCTCAGTCCCAGAATACAGACCAATTATACAAACCAATAGTCCTTGCAGGAATCCCTCGAAGTCGCAGAAGATCCCAGAGTGACTCACGATGCACTGAGTCAACCGCCTTCTTGAGATCAACATAGGCTGCAAGCATCCCCTGTCGAAACTCACGTCGGCGTTCCACCAGGACACGAAGCGCTAGGATACGGTCCGTTGTTGACTTACCAGGCGTGAACCCAGACTGCTGAGGTCTCTGATGCTTCACCAGATGGCTGCGAATCCGTGTCAGCAATAGATGGGCAAGCACCTTGCCTGGTACGCTGAGCAGGATAGGGACGACCAGCCCCCTTTTCCAGTCAGGAGGAATGGTACCTGATTGCCACACGGCAGTCAGGACAGCATGCAACCCGTGGATCATGGGCCTTACCCCCAGCTTTGAGGAGCTCCGCACTGATATTACAAACACCAGCTGCCTTTCCACCCCTCAACTTTGCTACAGCCTCTCTGACTTCGTCAAGAGAGGGTGCGCTTTCGTCACTGGAGGATCGGCATCCACTGCCTGTAACCCAGTGGTGTGAAGCTGCTCAGTGGAGCAGTACCCTAAGCAGTACCCTAATGGACATGAGTATATCAAAACTATTGGTTTTATTAGTGAAAACCTGGTTTTCAACATAAGAACACTTAAGAATGGCTTATTTTGGTTAAAATAACATAAAATATTGGTCACTAGCACCCCTGCAGTTGTCCGCAAGTTGCCTATCTAATAAAGATTTATGGACATTTGGAACGGGATCTTAATATTCGGGTAGTGGTCCATACAAAATATTACTCACCACTTGAGGGCCTTTTTAGACAGCTTTTTGTTACGAATATGTATAGGGTCGTGTGTATATTTTTATATAATTTTTTATATATATATATATATATATTATATATTATATAATATATATATATATATATATATATATAATATATATATATATATATATATATAAAATATATATCTAAGCGAAAGTGGTGTGTGTGGTGTGTGTGTGGTGTGTGTGTGTGTGTGTGTGTGTGTGTGTGTCCGCGAAGGTGCCGCCCCACGTGCCCCAATCCCACATATGGCACAGTTTGGAAACCAGCTCGACCAGGGGCAACTTTTAAGACCACTTATGAGATGATCCGATAACTTTAAAAAAAATCATTTTAGCAGCCTATTAGCGAGAATTGGAGAGAAAAAAAAGTGGGTTGCGAGAATTGAGGAAACCTTGATGTAGGGTGATGGGTAATGGTTGAGTGAATGGGGTGGGGTGATGGGTAATGGGTGTGGGGTGATGGGTGAGTGAATGGGTGAGGGGTGATGGGTGAGGGAATAGGTGGGAGGTGATGGGTAATGGGTGAGTGAATGGGTGTGTGGTGATGGGTAATGGGTGAGTGAAAGGGTGGGGGGGTGATGGGTAATGGGTGAGTGAATGGGTGGGGGGTGATGGTAATGGGTGAGTGAATGGGTGGGGGTGATGGGTTAAGGCGTTAATACATACATTGCTACATCCATGATTTCAGGAAGTTAGAAGGGGCTATCTGGAGAGTCTGTGTTTGGTGGGCCTTCGGCCCACCAAACACACTCTCCAGAAAGCTGTGTTTGGTGGGCCTTTGGCCCATCATTAGCCCTCCGCAGGAGCTAGCCAAAAAAAGTCCGCCCGGAGGGCGGCTTTGCGGCTAGTATATACATATATATACCGTATATATATACATATATATATATATATATATATATATATATATATAATTTATATATATATATATATATATAATATATATATATATATATATAATATATATATATATATATATATGTGTGTGTGTCTGTGGTGTGTGTGTGTGCAATTCACCCACGGTCTTATCCACGGTCTTATGAAACTCGCGATCGCCAGTTTCATCCAACGGAAGCGAGCTTGGAGCTCATAGTGACCGATATTTGGGTAATGCTGGGACCTCACACACCACACTACCCATCCCATTCCTCAAGGATAACTGTAACCACCCGCATTAGTCAGTGAAAAATTCCCGGGAGCGATCGAGCGGGGACTCCAACCGGCAAACCATAGAATTGCGCGCCGTGCTGTTATCCACTGGACCAGCGGCGGTTTAGTGTGTGTGTGTGTGTGTGGTGTGTGTGTGTGGAGAGAGAGAGAGAGAGAGAGAGAGAGAGAGAGAGAGAGGAGAGAGAGAGAGAGGAGAGAGAGAGAGAGAGAAGAGAGAGAGAGAAGAGATTCAGATTCAATACTTTTATTCACAATTGAATTAACATTTGTGAAAAAGACTGTTTCGAGATAACAGTCTTATCTCAGGATACATAATATTAGCTGATGATAGTACTAGTACATTAATACGATGGACAATATTGTTGTTTTAGTAAGCTTCACATTTTTGTTTTGTTTTGTTTGTTCTTCCTTAGATTACTCATCTAATGGCACAGAATTCTGGATGTGAGAGAGAGAGAGAGAGAGATGAGAGAGAGAGGGAGAGAGAGAGAGAGAGAGAGAAGGAGAGAGGACGAGAGAGGAGGAGAGAGGACGAGAGAAGGAGAGAGAGAGAGAGGAGAGAGGAGAGAGAGAGGAGAGAGAGAGAGGAGAGAGAGAGAGAGAGAGAGGAGTGAGAAGAGAGAGAGAGGAGAGAGGAGAAGAGAGAGAGGAGAGAGGAGAGAGAGAGAGAGTGAGAGAGGGAAGAGAGAGAGAGAGAGGGAGAGAGAGAGAGAGAGAGAGAGAGAGGAGAGAGAGAGAGAGAGAGAGAGAGAGAGAGAGAGAGAGGAGAGAGGGGGAGACGAGAGAGAGAGAGAGAGAGAGAGAGAGGAGAGAGAGAGAGAGAGAGAGAGAGGTGTGTGAAAGGAAGGCATGCGGGGCTGGGTGGAGACGCATCCAGGGTCAGGGTCACAGCAGCCTCGGGGAAAGAGAAAGCTCGAAGGCACGAACTAAGGATAGGAATCAACTTCCTTATGAGCTCCTTCGCTGAACGACACCAGCTGCTAGGCACATACATGGCCTTAAGAAACCATACATTAGTATTTATACGAGTTTGTTTCTTTTTTTACTTTCACATCAGTGTATATCCAAGAGTACGATGCATGCTCCCAAAACACTCCTCAGGGTGAACTGTTTGTTATTACCAGGAGATGAGGGAACTTACACATGCGGAAGAGATAGTGGCAGGCTCCTTTAGGCCTCGTGAAGCTTGGTGCTTACCCCTTGTCCCTACCGGACAATAGCGGATTCTAGGGGGAAGGGGGCATCAAGGCCATGCTACCTTTCCCCCCAATAAGAAAAAATCGTGTAGTTTGACCTCCCCCGAAATAGAAATATATTATATTACTGCTTTTCCATGTGCTTTTTTATCTAGGAACATTTGCATATACATTGGGCCAATATTGTGACAAAAGGTCAATACTAACTATTAGTAGAGCAGATAAGTGAAAAAAAATTTAAAATAGTGATACAAGCATGAAAGTTGGCATGATACTTTATAGGTAACTCTTCAAATTTGGCCGACTGGCCATTTGAAAATTCAAGATGGCCGCCAAAATATCCAAGAAAATGCAACTTCTGCCTATAAAACCTAGACTATTGGCTCGATTTTGCTCAAGCCTGCCACAAATTTTTTATATGGTTATGCACAAAATTTTTGGTCAAGGTCATGGTCAAGGTCAAAAGTCTCGTATTGTGACCTTTAGCCCAGGAAAACTATATATATATATATATATATATATATATATATAGTGTTGAACCAGGTAAAAAAGGGTAGAAAGCTGATTTTTTCAGGAAAGATGTCTTGACGTCTATTTAGTAACATAGTACAAAGTCTCTAAAATACAGGTTGTGCAAATTTACAATCCAAGATGACGCCGATGAGTCGGCCGTACACCAGAAAAACAATGAAAATGCATCAAAGATTACTGCATCATCGGCAAAAACAAGATCAGTTATCTTAGTATTGCCGAGGGATGCTCCATAACACTTTGATCATCAACTTTGCCCAATACCTAGTCTCTACAAGTGTTGAAAAATGATGGGGCAAGGATGAACCCTTGCCTCATTCCTGTATTCACAGGAAAAAAAGCTGGATACACCTCCCTCACACTTCACAGCACTCTCAGTCCCAGAGTAGACCAGTTATCAAACCAATATTCCTTGCAGGAATCCCGCGAACTAGCAGAAGATCCCAGATTGACTCACGATGCACTGAGTCAAACGCCTTCTTGAGATCAACATAGGCTGCAATCGTCCCCTGTCGAAACTCACGTCGGCGTTCCACCAGGACACGAAGCGCTAGGATACGGTCCGTTGTTGACTTACCAGGCGTGAACCAGACTGCTGAGGTCTCTGATGCTTCAGCAGATGGCTGCGGATGTGTGTCAGCAATAGATGGGCAATCACCTTGCCTGGCATGCTGAGCAATGTAATACCGCGGTAATTGTTGCAGCTCTGATGGTCCCCTCTCCCTTACCAGATAGGGACGACCAGCCCCCTTTTTCAGTCAGGAAATATGGTACCTGATTGCCACACGGCAGTCAGGACAGCATGAACCCGTGGATCATGGCCTCACCCCACTTGAGGCTCCCTTT